>NW_026847438.1:119555369-119660737 GCF_025583915.1 Anolis sagrei ordinatus
GTACGTTTCTTGCAATGCTTAGAAATTGCATTCCAAATATATGAGAATAAACTTCAAGGTAATGAGTGAATTTCAGACGGATTTGAACCATTTGAAATTAAGATCAAGGAATGCTATTCCAATACCTGTTTATTAACTGCTGACATTTTCTATGCTCAAATGAGGCTATTGGTGGTAAGAAGAAATAAATACAAAGAAGCAACGATATCGAGCCTAATAAGTATCATGGGGAGCTATTTCTGCTACTAAATTTAAAGTTTCAAAAGATCTGTGAATTAATAAACTTGCATTAATTTATAAGCTTCTAAGCCTATCAAAGAGTTATACTGGTGGGACTTTATTATTAACTTTATTTTAGAATTTTGGACATTTAACAGTAATGCTTAAATTCCAGTAATAGTGAGGCCAATTCATATTTAAACATAAGCATCACAATATTTCATAAAATTCCCATCTCCCACATCAGTAAAAATTGATCCTTAAAAATATCCTGTGCTTCATTTATTACAGGCAGCTCAGTCCCCATCTCCCCCAATTGTTGCCCCACTCTAGACACACATTTGAAATTGATAGCACAAAACCCTATATACATACTTTAAAATATAATCTTTTCAAAATGTAATCCATTTAATTTTTTAAAAGCTTTTAATTGAACATATGTGAAGGGATTTCCATGTATGGAGGAAATCTGGGTCACAATGTGTTGGTGAAAGGTTACCAAGGTGGCTTCATACTTCAGAGAGTTATGTATATAAAATTATAAAATACAAAAAGATTAAACACGCACATAAGGGTCCTGGTATCCATTGACCAGCGAATCCCAGGGGCAGCAACGGCCCAGGTCTTTGGGTTGGCTTGGAGTTGATCCAAGGGTTGGGGGACGCATGTAAGGGGCTTCATAGGGAAAGGAAAAGGAAAGGGAAAAGGGTCTTTTTTAGGAGTGAGGAGGCAGGGAACCTCAGCCAGGGATGATAGGTCTGTGGGGGAATCTTTGTCCTCAGTTGTTCGCAACCATTTTGAATATACTTACAAATTGTAATGTGGGAAAAGACCTAAGATTCTTGTTTTTCTAGTGAGACATACCCCCTCCTCACATATCTATTTATGTGGGCAAAAATTTAGTAATTTTAAGAAAGAATGAAGGACAATGTAGGTCCCATCTACATTGCCATGTAAAGTGATGTACATGACGCCACAGGATAGTGTGAATTAACCCCCCCAAAACTGGAAATTTAGGTTTAATTCAGGTTAAAAAATACCTGGGAGGATGCAGACCTTCCAAGAAATTCTGGGCCATGTGTGGTTTCAGGGGGCAGTCCCCACAGCCATTCCGTCTCCACAAGCTCAAGTAGCTCTTGGAGGTGGGGTGACAGTGCCACTCTCCCTTCCTTGCCCCCTGTTTTGGCATTAAAAAAAGGAAGATACAGGTCTTTATCAAGGCTAGAGGCGCACAACGGAGATCTAAAGGGGGAATTGTCACACACACCCCTCCAAAGCTCTGTCACATTATTTCTTCCTGCTCTCTATGTGGGGTTGCCTTTGAAGATGGTCCGGAAGCTTCAACTGGTCCAATGAACAGCAGCCAGGTTGTTAACAGGAGCGGCGCTCAGGGAGCATACAACCCCCTTGTTGCGCCAGCTCCACTGGCTGCCAGTTTGCTACCGGGCCCAATTCAAAGTGCTGGCTTTGGCCTATAAAGCCCTAACGGTTCTGGCCCAACTTACCTGTCCGAACGTATCTCCCCTTACGAACCACTGAGGACTTTAAGATCATCTGGGGAGGCCCTGCTCTCGGTCCCGCCTTCATCACAAGCACGTTTGGCGGGGACGAGAGACAGGGCCTTCTCAGTGGTGGCCCCTTGGCTATGGAACGCCCTCCCTAGGGAGATCAGATCTGCTCCCTCCCTCTTGACGTTTCGGAGGCAAGTTAAAACGTGGCTATTCGAGCAAGCGTTTACAAATACAGAGTAGCTAATATAGGAAATCGAATGACCTGACAATGGAACTGGACAATGCTTGAGAATAATGAGACGCTGATGATGTTGTTTTTACTGCTTTTGTGATGTTTTATACTTTTTAATATTTTTTTATCTATATTATGTTTTATGTATACTGATTTGTTGGAAACCGCCTTGAGTCGCCGATTGGCTGAGAAAGGTAGTATACAAATATAGTAAATAAATAAATAAATAAATATAATGCAGGGGGCTTGTGGCCAAACTCCTTGGTAACACCAATTCGGCACGGGTGAGTGTCTGCCTACTCCCTCATTGCAAAAGCAGAGTTTTGGCCCCCTATGTTGGCAGACAATGTGCAGAGAACCAAAGTTTACATTCTGATTTTCTGTGATTTCTTTTGCAGTGTAGAAGGGTTCTAACATGGCATGGCAAGAATTCCACTCCTCTGTAATAACTTCTAAATGATTCCTCATTTTGCAAATTCTGATAATTAAGTGGTGGTTTCCCTGCTGTGAACTCCTGTGAACTCTTTCCTAGCCTATAAGTAATCACCGTTATATAACAGTAGGTGCTTGTTTAGGAGAGAGGTGATTTACATTCTTTTACTCTTCTATGGCATATGCAGTTTGCCAAGCCACAAACTTTTGTTGCAGTTGTCAGTGGAGTACGACACAGTTAAGTCAACAGAGCAGCCATCTCGGCCTCTGTGGGTGTTATCGACTGCCCTGCACAATGGCCACAGAAGAGCCTGAAATTCACAACAGAATCACTATTCTTTTCCTTTTATGTCTCCAATCTAAAGGGAAAGCAAAGGATTTTCATCTAAATGTTTAGCCAATAAAGCATTTTTTACCTGTGTCTTATCTGCAAGAAGAAAGATAAGGTCCAAACAGATATGATTAGGACTTTTCTAATGCTATTTACAGGGGCGGCTCAACCCATTACGCAAAGTAAGCATTTGCAGTATAGTTGATTTTGCCCAGGGGCGCTCTTGAGGCGCTCTTGGGGAAAATAGACCTTGACATATGCGAGTTGTAGTTACTGGGATGTATAGTTCACCTACAATCAAAGAGCATTCTGAACTCCACCAATGATGGAATTGAACCAAATATGGCACACAGAACTCACACGATGAACAGAAAATATATATCAGTGATTGGTTTGCGGGGGGGGGGGGTCAAAATACTGTTTGCTTACCGTTGAAAATTACCTAGGGCATCCTCTGGCTATTTATAAGAAATAGTCATGATTTGCTTTTGGTTTTTTTAATGCTCTGATTAGAAAATGCACAAGAATGTGGGTGAACTGTCCACATTGTGGGTCAATTTCTCCTCAACCCTGCCAGCATTCAAATGTAGTCATGATGGGTATGTTTGCCAAATTTGGTCCTGATCAATCATCAGTGGGATTTGTAGTTCTCTCTGAATGTAGGATGAACTATAGCTTCCAAAATCCAACATCCCCCCCCCTCCAAAAAAAACCCCCTCTATTATTATTATTATTTGATTTGCGGGTGATCTGTGTGCCAAGTTTGGTCCATTGTCAGTGGGAGTCGTAGTCCTCTCTGGAAGTGGGAGCCATCTTGAAAATCACCCACAAACATATATACACACACACAAACATTAATAAAAATAATAAAAATAAAATAAAATATCTCTTCCTAAATAGGCTTTAATCTCACATTAAACTATGCTTGAGTCATCGATTGGCTGAGAAAGGCAGTATACAAACCGCCTTGAGTCGCCGATTGGCTGAGAAAGGTGGTATACAAATACAGTAAATAAATAATAAATAATACTGCACCATTCTTTCGGGGATTTGATTCCATACCCGTTCTGTCAATGTTGATGCCAATGCTCTTTTTTATTTTTCCTGGGGGTGTCAAAGGAAGATTGCCAGTTGACAGCAATGATTCATATTGCTTTTTCAAAAAAATGTTTGAATGGTTTGTTGACAGAGACATCAAACGGCTTCAACTGGGTAGTGATGCCAACAGGAATCGTAACCAAGCCACCACCTTTTGGCCTGATTTTATTTTAAACCTGATCAGACAAATGTTCATGAAAGTCATGAGGGACTAGCATGCTCTGAATAGATGGGTTACACAGACTTTCAGGATGTTTCTCCCACACAACAGTTAGCCAATCTTCCATAACCTCTGGTGTCATCCATTTTTGTTATGCACATACAATGGCATCTTTGGGAAAAGTCTCATTTTTAGTACATTATTCCAATTTCCAATTAAATATGGTGACAACTCCCAACCATCAGCAGTGAGAGATATTGTATTTCATTGATTGAAAGACAACATCAATTCATTTTTTGAGCACCAATTTTTGGGGGGAGAGGGAATATGCTTGATTCTAAGATGCATCACTTCTTTTGAGTCTCAATTTTCAGGGTGGGGGTGGGGGAATAATCCTCACCCAAACTTTGTTTTGCTGCCCAGCTGTCCTGGCTAGTCTTCAGAAAACTGCCTCAACCCTTCAACTGAAGTTGCTGACCTGCTGCCTTTTGGACCACCACGGCATCCTACTGCTGGCTGAACATGGTCAATACACATGGCTTCTTCTCTTTGGGGTGCCACTCTTTGTTGCTACAATAATGATGATGATGATGATGACGACGATGCCATCAAAGCCAGAATTGAAAACTTGATGACAGATTCAAAGTGTAGACTCTGCAAGGAAGCAGATGAAACAATAGATCACATTCTCAGCTTCTGCAAGAAGATCACGCAGACAGACTACAAGCAGAGGCATTACACTGTTGCTCAGATGATTCCTTGGAACTTGTGCCACAAATACCATCTGCCTTGCGACAAAGAACTGGTGGGATCACAAGCCTGAAAAAGTTACAGAAAATGAACACGTCAAACTACTCTGGGATTTCTGAATTCAGACAGACAGAGTTTTGGAGCACAATACTCCTGACCTCACGATCGTGTTAAAAAACAAAGTATGAATCGTTGATATTGCTATCCCAGGTGACAGCAGGATTGAAGAGAAACAACTGGAAAAACTTACACGATACAAGGATTTAAAGATTGAACTGCAAAGACTCTGGCACAAGCCAGTAAAGGTGGTCCCAGTTGTGATCGGCACACTGGGTGCAGTGCCTAAAGACCTTGACCTGCACTTAAACACAATTGGCACTGACAAAATTACCATCTGCCAGCTGCAAAGGCCACCTTACTGGGATCTGCACGCATTATTCACCGATACATCACACAGTCCTAGACACTTGGGAAGTGTCTGACGTGTGATCCAATACTACAGCCAGCAGAGTGTCTGCTGTGGACTCATCTTGTTGTGTTTCAAATAATAATAATAATAATAATAATAATAATAATAATAATAATAATAGAGTGGATCAGGAGCAGAAAGGAAGCCATCTCAGAAAGCAGGGGAAAGCCAGACTAGAGAGTGGGAGAGAAGAGAGGAGGCAGAAGTGGCAAAGAGATGAGGAGATGGGAAGAAGCCATGTGCTCCAGGAACTTGAAGTGGTGGCAGTGGAGAGGAGAAGTAATGGAGAGCCGCTGCCTCCTGCCACTGGTACACACAGCTTCTTCCATCTCTTGGCTGCTACCACCTCCACTCTTGATGACTCCCTTCTTGCTCCCAGCAGGGTAACAGCATTGGGTTAGAGAGGCCTTCCAGGAGCTGGACAAGGCAGCTGGTTTACCTCCTCTCTCAGCCACTGCTGCTCCTGATCCTATTTGTTAAAGAAAAAAAAAACATGAATCTAGGATGCCATCCATTCTAAGACACACCTCTTTTGTTGACCCTCAATTGTGGACGGAAAGTGCATTTTAGGCTGAATCTATACTGCCCAATATCCCAGGATCTGATCCCAGGGCAGTGTAGATCCAGCCTTTAATACTGTGAAATACGGAAAAATCACAATGATGTACAGTTTTTCATTGCCAGTGGTTATGATGTTGACTTCTGTAGTATCTTTTGCATTGACAGTATAATTGCAAGGGATGTCAAAGAAAACCAGAGCTTCATCTACATATCCAATTTGGCTGAAGTCATATGTCCCTTTTCTCCTCAAATTGATCACATATTTCTGGGAGTTAATCAGTTTCTCTTGGAAGTCTGCAAGAACTGTTTGACAGATTGATGTTCAACCCCTTAACAATAATCCACCATGACGCATGAATCTGTCACACCAGCCTCAACCGCCTTTAATTTTTTTCTATAAATTCCAAGAGATGTGGTGAGCTCTGTGGATTTTAATTGTATGGATTGCCTAGTGATGGGTAACCCTTTTGTTCAACACACCTTCATCCCCTTCTTGGGTCCTATAAAACACTTGGTTGAGACTTTGCAAGAAAATAAGAAATTGCAAGCATTTCACCAACAATAAACATTTACTTTACTGATGTTAATATCTTGACCTGCAGCCAGGGGCGGCTCAACCATTACGCAAAGTAAGCATTTGCAGTATAGTTGATTTTGCCAGGGGCGCTCTTGAGGTGCTCTTGGGGGAAAATAGACCTTGACATATGCGAGTTGTAGTTACTGGGATGTATAGTTCACCTACAATCAAAGAGCATTCTGAACTCCACCAATGATGGAATTGAACCAAACATGGAACACAGAACTCCCAGACGAACAGAAAATATATATCAATGATTGGTTGGGGGGGGATATTGTTTGCTTACTATTGAAAATTACCTAGGTCCGCCTCTGCCTGCAGCTCTATTGCCATGCTCTTCTGCATATTCAATTACTTTCCTTTTTAATGCATCTTCATAGTGTAATCTTTTGGACAGCAAAATACAGGATTTAACTGAATGAAACACAGCTATGGTAACTCAGCATCTCAAAGATTCGAGGAAACCTTTCTCCATAACAGTGGTTACACACTTGCAAAGCATGGCTCTGTATTTTAAAACCTGTATGCAAGGTGCCATTGATTGTAAGGTGCACCCCATTTTGATTCCCTTGATTTCAGGGGGAAAATGTGTCCTAAGATTGGTGAAATATGCTTTTTCTCTATGCCTTCAAAAACACATGTAGCTAAGGATAGGATGTCTCCTCTGAATGAATGCCTGGAGGTGATCATGGTCTGGATGAAGAAAAATAAATTGAAATTGAATCCAGACAAGAAAGAGATGTTTGCTTTTAAGAGTCCTAACCTAGGGTTGGAGGTGTGTCAACCAGTTCTCAATGGAGTTACATTTCCCCTGAAAGACAGTGTTTACAGCTTGGGAGTGCTCCTGGATCGGTCTCTCCAAATGTCATCCCAGATAGATGCAATAGTCAGGAGTGCTTATTGCCAGATTCTGTTGATACATCAGTTGCATCCCTTCCTAGAATCAGGGAACATGAAGATGATAGAGCAGGTGCTGATTGTCTCAAGGTTTGACTTCTGCGGTGTAGTGTACATTGTGTTATCTCTCTGACCTGGTTTGGAAAGTTCAGCTAGTTCAAAACATGGCAACCAAATTGGTCATGGAAACTTTTAGGAGTGAACATATTACACCTACACTAAAATCGCTCAATTGGCTGCCAATTAGTTTCCAGGTAAAGTTCAAAGTGTTGGTTCTGACCTTTAAAGACCTACATGGTTTGGATCCAAGTTGTTGGAATATGTAAAAATCAGTTGGTGATTGTGTTGTTGCTGTTCATTCGTTCAGTCGTTTCCAACTCTTCATGACCTCATGGACCAGCCCACGGCAGAGCTCCCTGTCGGCCATCACCTCCTGCAGCTCCTTCAAGGTCAATCCAGTCACTTCAAGGATGCCATCCATCCATCTTGCCCTTGGTCGACCCCTCTTCTTTTTTCCTTTTGGTGATTGTGTTAACTGAAAAAAGCAAAACATGAAGCTGATTGGTTGGGCCGTGCATAGAAGCTTGCTGAGCCTGGGAGTTTTGGCAACAGTTACATGCTTAATTTTTCTGTGCAGGAGCTTGTCAAGACAGTATTTTTGCTTCTTGGCGGCTGGAAGAAGATCTCTCACATGGACACCCAAGGACCATTTGAATCTCTCTCAAAGGACATTGTGTGAATCAATGCAACTGTTTACATGACTGTATATATGTTGCTCTGCACAACAAAGAGTAAGCACCTTATTCTTTACTGATCATCTGTGTGGTATATCTTTTCTCTAGCAAGACAGTGTGTTAAATTAGTAAAAACATGAACTACGCGTGATTTTCATTCTGCCACACAAGTTACCTACAGGAGCGTCTTCTCTGTATAATCTTCCCTGGACAATGAGATCTTCTGAGGAATTTACTTGAACCTGCCAGAGAACTTTTTCATTAGTCGCCCCTAGACCGTGGAATGACCTGCCAGGAGATATTTCACTGTCAGAATTTAAAACATAATATTAAAGACGTATTTCTTCCGACAGACTTCCAACAGTCTATTTTAAACCCTGAACTTTAAACGTGCATTCTATTCATTATATTTTAATCTGTACTATGTATTTTGATATATTTATTTTATGGTATTGTGCTTTATGTGGGTGTTTTAACTGAGCCATGAGGAGAGGTGAGTACAATTTTTCCTCTAGTGTTCTTCTTATTCTTATCTACCAAGGTTGTAATTGTATTACAAAGAAGATAAGATTAGTCTGGAATGGCTAGGCTTCAAGAAACCCATGTTGAGTTTTAATGGCACACCTTTCTAATAGCTTACAGATTGTTTGGAGATGATGTGCTCTGAAATCTCTCCTATTATTTGTGTCAGGCTGATGAGTGGTGATTATTTGGGTCCTCTCTTTTACCCTTTCTGAAGATGAGAACTGAATTTGACCTTTTCCAATCTACTCGTCCTTCTCTAGTTCTAAGGTTTCTCAAAGATTATTGTCAGTGGTTCTGAGATTATTTCTGCCAGTTCTTTTAATACCCTTGGATGTAGTTCTCCTGGTCCTAGGGACTTGAGTTCCATTAAAGTAGTCAGATATTCCCATACTACCTCTTTGTCTATTCTGTACCTTATGCCTAATACTATTTCATCTGCTTGATTTTTCCCAGTTTGGGAACTGTTAACTTTTGGGAAAATAGTGGAACAAAGCAGGTTTGTTGAGTAGTTCTGCCTTTTCTGTGACCAGATTAGCATTTCACCATCTTTGTCACATATTGACCCTAGTATTTCCTTATTGCTTTTTCTATGGACATACCCCAAAAGGCCCTATTTATTGTTTTTAACCACTCTAGCAAGTCAATCTGCTATTCAGCTTTTTCTGATTTTCTCTCTACATATGCTTACTATTCACTTAAATTCTTCTTTTGTGATTTCCCTCTTTTCTTATTTCTTATACGTGTCTTGTTTTTAAATCTCAGCTCAATTAAAATGCTTTAGATATTCATCCTAATTCATTTTCTTTCTCACTGGAACTGTTTGAAATGTGCCTTTAACATCTCACTTTTAAGAAACTCCTATCCATCATGAACTTTCTTCCCTTTTAGTGTTCCCCCTGATCATAGCATCACATCCAGTGTCCCCCTACATTAACTAAAATAAACTTTTCTTAAACTCTAGGATGTGTGCCTGACTATCCTTGGATTTCCATTTCCACTATACAGCAAACTCCTGCTTAAGGTGCCTGCCACTTCCATCCACCAGGCTATCAGTGTTGTTTGGGATTAGTTTTTACCCAGATGCTCACAACCTGCCTTCCAAGATTGCACTCATGGATTAGGTGTAAACATCCTTGACATATAATTCTAATACTCCTCCTTTCCTGAAATAGATTTTACTACATTTTACTACATTCTAACCATGGTACTCATCTCACTATATTTCCGTTGTGACTATTATATCATATTTGCTTTGCTGTGTTAACAGTTCAAATTCAGCTGGTACTTTTTTGTGCTATGGAATTAATGTAGAGACATTTAAGACCATGGACCATGATCTCTAGTTTCTTATCTAAGTTTTTTTTCTTTCCACTGTTAGATTCTTGTACCCATTTTACTATAAGTTGGGCTATTATCTCTAGCCCTTGTTGATTTCCTACCCTCAAGAATAGTGTCTCCATCCCCTCCCTAATCAGTATGGCTTTAAATTCATCTTGAAGTGATCCTGGTAAGATCAGTGAGCCTCTTATCAAAAACATTCTTGCCAACTGCTATGAGGTGCAACCCATCACTTGCTAGAAGTCAATTTTTCATGAAATCATATACCATGGTTCCAGAAGCTGAAGCATTCTGAGTGGCACCATCTGGATAGCAGCTAGTTGTTCACCTACACTATTGCCCTCACTCTTCCTAGGGTATGCCCTTCAATTGTCAAGAGAGACTAAATGACAACCTATGCATCAAGATTCTTCAGTTTCCTAGCCAAAGCATCAAATCCCTTGAGACATCATGAAGTGTATGCGTTGTGGTGTCATTGATTCAGATGTGGACCAAAAGGAAGGGATAACAGTCAGTGGTCTTGACAAATTTTGACAGGCTGCCCATAGCATCCCATTTTTTTGCCCCAGGCAGACAGCAGACCTCTTAAGTCATCTTGTCAGGTCCACAAACCACTGATTCTGATCTCCTCAGCAGAGCATCTCCTACCACCACCACATGTTTCCTTTGGGGATTAGCAGGAGGTAACCCATGTGCTGAAGCCTTCAAAGTCAGCTGCAGGTGATCTTCTTGTTGCTGTCCCTCATCATCACTGAGAAGTGAAAGACCCTTCAAATTGTTTCTGTAGCTCCAAACTATGATCCATGGTCCTTCTATTGTGTCTACATTTTTTTTTTAGAAACTGCCATTCTCCTCAAAGATATCTCCTATATGTTCCTCATGTAGGACAATCTGCTCCCTTCTGTCCAAGAAAACCTAATATGCTGAAGGATACATTCATATGCCTCAGGTTGCTGGACTTTCAAGAGATCCACCAACCTGAGCTTGCTGCAAGTTATAATTACCTACATGCTGTGGCAAGAACACAAACATACCACATATGTTACAAGTGACTATATTCAAATTCAGTAGTCTTAACTGTCACTGAAACAGAATTCTAGCCCTCCTCCTCAACCCCCCCCCCTTTTAACACGCACAAATTGCTGAGCTCCAGCAACTGCACATAGAAAGAAAGCTATACATCGGGTTGTAGGTTTTTTCGGGCTATATGGCCATGGTCTAGAGGCATTCTCTTCTGACGTTTTGCCTACATCTATGGCAAGCATCCTCAGAGGTAGTGAGGTATACATAAAGCTATACATCTCCAGGTCTCCAAGCAGGAAGTCAAATCTCAGGGCAAGTGGCATTGGAGGAAGAACTAGTCTGATTTTTGTCTTTTAGTTCATGCATTCCAGCTGTCATTAAAGCTCTTTGCTAATCAAAAGGCATATTCAAAAGGGTATGGCTTTTAACATTTTTAATCTGTGGATCTGGCTTTTGTTTTTTACTGCTGCTGTGAAATGTGTTTTATTGTTCTTATGTTTTAGTTATGATTGAATGTTTATACTATTTATCTGTATTTTTTTAAATTTATTGTGTATTTTTGTGGCATTGAATGGCTGCCTTTTATGTTGTAAGCTGCCCCAAGTCCCCATGGGGAGATGGGGCAGGATATAAACAAGGCTTGTTTGTTTGATTGATTTTTGTGTGTGTTTCATTTGTGCAATGTTATCAAAAAGTCAGAAGTTAACAGAAGGATATGGGGAGTAAGTCTGTGGAGGCCTTCACTTGAGTCTGTCATACTGTTTGAAGCAAACCAGGGAATGGCACATGCATATCTTGAGGGTTTTTTTTTTTAGTATAGCCCCTGCCTGCAGCAGTAGAACACTAAACAGTGAGGATTCAGCAATACTACTAGCAAACTAGGAGCAACCCCCCGCCCCCATGTGCCATGCGCTTTAGATAAAGCTATGTAGGATGTAAGCAGATGTAGGGATGGAACTGCTCCTGGTATTGGATCTGGGTAGCCATATTGTTTGGTTAGCCATATTTTATCCAAATTTTAATCTCATTGCCCTCATACCTCTTTCCACAATCAACTTACCAAGAAGGAGTTCCAGTCTACTTACTACTCCTCATCCCTGTTACCTCTGCAACATCACAAGATCTACCATCACCATCACCATCACCCTGTCTATTGGGTTTGATCCTAGAATCTTTGGAAATGAGACACTGCTGAACTGGAAATCTTTTTAAAAAGCTATTACTCAGCAAGATCCCCAATGTCTTTCAGAATTCTGTCTTGAAAACAGCAGGAAGCCCACCATTTGATTTGTCTGCATAGCTGTTAAGGCACCAGATACATTGCTACAGTGTATTCCATTTTCACGTACTGCACTTGCATGCTGGTCCAAGGACATTTAATCAACTACCAAACTCACAAATGTTGTATTTTGTCTGTTTTTTTGCTTTGTTCTGTTAGAAATGTAATATAATTGACTGGTTGCCCTGACATGACAAATAAATACGTCCTGCACTTGCCCTGGATGCATTACACTGACATTTTTGGTGCTTGCAGCAGATGGCACCCCAACCACAAACATAGCCTCAAGATCTATAGCATCCAAGTTGACCATGGCCAGAGTTGGTTTTCTTGATACCCAAGAGAGAAAATTCATTTAGTATCTCTTTTCTTGTACCTAATTAGTTAAATTATGTTAGTCGGCACAATAAATTATATAACTAAACATTTGTGACCTTTTGATGACATTGTACATTGGCAACCTCACCATGCCCACTGAAGGGAGCCAATAAATGACCTTAGCATGTTATGTGTCCAGTTTATACACATGAAATACACAAGGAATCCCATGATTTAGGGAAATAGTATCTGCATTTCACCACAACCTATTGCATGCAATTGGAATAAAAGGCAGCCTTTGTTTTGATCTGCCCACAAATAATAATCTTGCTGGATGACCTCTGAAAAATGAACTTCTACATACATACACGGCAACATTCTGGTTTGCTGTACACACAAAAAGCCAGGAATTTGGGTGGGTTTGAAAGAGAGCCATGCAAACAAGGATGACATGAAATATATCTCCTTTCCCTCCTCCCCTCCCTTTTTATTATTATGATTATGATTATGATTATTAGCAGTTCAAAAACATGCAAATGTGAGTAGATCAATAGGTACCGCTCCGGCGGGAAGGTAACGGCGCTCCATGCAGTCATGCCGGCCACATGACCTTGGAGGTGTCTACGAACAACGCTGGCTCTTCGGCTTAGAAATGGAGATGAGCACCACACCCCAGAGTCAGACATGACTGGACTTAATGTCAGGGGACTACCTTTTACCCTATGATTATTATGATTATGATTATTATTATTAAACTTTATTTGTACCCCGCTAGCATCTCCCAAAGGACTCGATGAGGCTTACAAAGGCCAAGGCCTCAACACAACAACAGACAATAACAATACAATGCAACGCAAATTAAAACATAAGCAATAACAAAACAGAACATTACACTATTACGCAATAAAACCAGGGCTGGGCCAATGACGGGTACAGGTTAAAAAGTGCTGGGTGTGAGAGGTGATATGTTGGGATTCTGGGCAAGTGCAATGTGCAGAGAGTCTTAAACTCTAATAAAGTGCTTCTGGGACGTAGTGCTGGAGGTTATCCTATTCTGGAAAGGCACATCGGAATAGCCAGGTCTTCAAGTTCTTCCTAAAGACTGCCAACGTGGGTGCTAGTCTAATGTCTTTGGGGAGGGTGTTTGACTGGAAAAGAAAACACACTGTCAAGGGAGGTGAAGAGGAGATAGAAATATATTATATATTGCAAGCAATGGCTCCCAGGTTCCGCTGCCCGGCCTTGACCCCATTGTAAGTCAAGAGAATTTTTCCAATATCTGATCATTGCCTCAAGAATTGTACATATTTAGAGATGGAAGCATCTTTTTTTGTCCTTCTCAGTGATATCATTATTTGTCAATTGCTGTTCACATGCATTGCAAAATCTATGATTTCCAATAAAATAATAATGAAAGATTAATTATATATTATGAATAATTTTAGGCCAATTCACCCTTGTTACAGGAGAGGACAGAAATAAGACCAAAGTGATGGGAAAGGAAGCTGTGGTAGAGGACAGGGATGCAATAATGCCTGCTAGTGGAAGAAAAGGGACTAAGAGAGAAGGGAAGGCTGAGAGGGGATATGATAGCCATGTATAAATATGTGAGAGGAAGCCACAGGGAGGAGGGAGCAAGCTTGTTTACTGCTTCTGGAGACTAGGACGCGGAACAATGGCTTCAAACTACAAGAGAGGAGATTCCATCTGAACATGAGGAAGAACTTCCTGACTGTGAGAGCCGTTCAGCAGTGGAACTCTCTGCCCCGGAGTGTGGTGGAGGCTCCTTCGTTGGAAGCTTTTAAGCAGAGGCTGGATGGCCATCTGTCAGGGGTGATTTGAATGCAATATTCCTGCTTCTTGGCAGGGGGTTGGACTGGATGGCCCATGAGGTCTCTTCCAACTCTTTGATTCTATGATTCTATGATTCTATGATTCTAAGTGATGATATTAGAGGAAATCACAGGTCAAATATCTTTGATTATAATGATGGCAGTTGGAAAAAGAGATGAGCGGCTCACTGCTTGGATTAAAAGGGGGGCAGGAATGAAGGGGTATAACCTGCTGAAGCACCTCCACATTGATGGCCAGAATAACAACTTTTCTAGTTTCTTACCAAATGCTCTTCCTCTTTGATTGGCCTAAATAGACGGGAACAGCAATTGGGTATAGGTCAAAGACTGAAAATGATATGAGGGTGGGATGGTTGTGGTTGGCAGTGACTCTATATCTCCCGTCTTCCCAAGGAATATTGAGGAAATAAGCAAAATAGATGTTTTCACCTGAGTTTGAATTCCTTCTTGGCAGCCCTGCCTGTACTTCTCATTGAAGACTTATGAACTGACAGTAGAGGGAGGTCTCTGCTGTTCATCTGGTTTTAGAAATAATAATGATGTTTTGTCAAAGGCTATCATGGCCGGAATCACTGGGTTGTTGTAGGTTTTTGGGCTATATGGCCATGTTCCAGAAGCATTCTCTCCTGATGTTTCACCTGCATCTATGGCAGACATCCTCAGAGGTTGTGAGGATGCCTGCCAAAGATGCAGCCGAAATGACAGGAGAGAATGTTTCTAGAACATGGCCATATAGCCCAAAAACCTACAACAACCCAATAAGGATGTTGGTCAAGAGAAGAGAATTAAGATGAAAGCGTGTTCTGTGCTTCCTCACCCAGATTCTAAACAAATATTTTTAAAGTAGGAAGTAGCAGATCTTACTGAAACTTCATAGCCTGAACAGGGAGGTATGACTAATCCATTTTCAAGCTGAATGAATACCCTTTGCTTGGATCACAGGCTGCTTCCTTGTAGACCTCAATTAGGATGTGGACTTTCTTGCCTTGAATGGAAGGAAGTCAGCCAGACAGAAGCACTGGGCTAGAAATTGCTGTAACCCAGAAAACACTGATTTCTCTTTGGGAGAGGCAAAAAATAATTCTGACACAAGTTTTATTAATAAATAAGTGATAAAGGGAAGAGAGCAGGTAAGGAGAAGTGCTCAATCAGATGCCTCTAGAGAGCCTGCCAAGAACCTGCTTAAGACATTGCAGAAGGGGTGGAATGAAATTGCCAGAAGTGAAAACAATGTCTCATCATTGACTAACAATTTCTAGGCTAGGAATAGAAGTCATTAATGACCTTTTTTATTCGTTCAGAGGCCCCAAAAGAGGAACAGAATGTTCCATTAGTCATAATTGAGAGAGTTTTTTTTTTTTTTGCAAGGTTGTCAAAACCTCCATATGATGCTTCTGCCAAAACATTTTGGTGATAAACGTGTGAAGCTTTTGACAGAAAAGTGCCAGAGAAGGTTGAAAAGGTTGCACGGGGGAATTGGAAAAGGAAGAAGTAGGCAGTGTGTACATATGGTGGCGGGGTGGGTGTGTGTATTTCTAAATCCAAAGTGTCTCTCATACTTCATTTTCTAATAAGTATGTAATAAACTGAATACATAATGGAGCTCTATTTTCATTGAACCTTTCACATTTTCAGAAAAAGTACAGTGAAAATAACCAGAATGACAGATTTTAGACCAGTAATTTGTACTGCTCTACACAACTATGGTTTCTCATCTCATAAAGAGTCTTGGTGGAAGATTCCTCATTTCACACATTGAAAATTAACATGGAATTGATGACCTACCAGTGAAATAGTGAGACCACATCAAGACATTGGGTAAAGTGGACCATCTTTATTGAACTAGTTCTTGTAAGTGTGAACCAGAGATATCTATAACCAAAAAGGGCAGAGAGTGTACTGATGTGGAAAAGATGGTGGCAGCAGGTATCCTCTTAAACCTCCCCACCACTCAGGCCTGTAGCCAGGATTTTGATTTGGGGGGCTGAGTTTGATTTGGGGGGGGGGGGCTGAGTCCAAGTGAAAGAGGGTCTAGCCTAGCAAACCTTTTGTATCGTTACCCCAATACCCCCATGCATATGGGATATATTGAGCATGGTGATCAGATCATGATATGAATAAACATAACAGTTTAAATAATGCACCAGTAAGGCCTTTTCGCGAACCACCATGAGAATTTGGGGGGGGGGGGTTAAGCCCCTCAAGCCCCCCCCCCCCCCCCCCGGCTACATGCTTGCCACCACTTAACTCAAGCTTCAAGATAAACCCAAAAAGGGATGTTCTCAAGATCACCCATACTTGGAAGGCTTCCCTGAGGTTTCCATATTCCTGAGTCTTTGAGCCCCAAGGTTGGAGGAGTAAGCCTCAGGGTCACCCTGAAGAAGAGTCTCTAGTTTCGCCTTTCCAGTCCCAAAACCTAAAGAGATGATTCCATAGGATTGCATTCCACCCTAAAGGACTGCATTCCACCTTTAGCTGTAATTAGAGAAATTAGATACCGCTAAAAGCGGGGGAGGTGTTTTACAATACCATAAAGAAAAAGGAGATCTTCAAAGAATGGATGAAAGTCATACCATTTTTTTTTTCATTTTTTTTTTCATATTTTTTCCCTTTTTTCCTCGCTTTTCTCTCTCTCTCTCCCCACCCCTTTTTTTCATTGGAGGGGTCCTGCACACCGTAGAGACAAGCTCTTTAAATTGTCCTCCTTTCCCCCCCTCTTTCTCTTCATACTCCGCTATTTTTTTGCTCTACGTTATTTCCTACTTTTCTATCTCCTTCACAATATTCCCTTACTTTCCATGTAACCATATACTCTTTCAATAAAAAATAATTTGGAAAAAAAGAAAAAAGGAAAAGAAGATCAGAAAATGCTGGAATGAGGAAGTCCTGACAGCTCTTCATCATAGAGGATGGAGTAACAGCACCCCCTGTGGACTCGAGCCCAACGGTCCATGGCATCAAAACAACACCTCCTTCTGTGCTGTCTGTCTGTGTACTGTCTATACCAGGGGTCCACAAACTTTTTAAACAGAGGGCCAGATCACAGTCTATCAAACTGTTGGAGGGCCGGATTATAATTAAAAAAAACATGCATGAATTCCTATGCACACTGCACATATCTTATTTGTAGTATATAACAAATATAAACTTATACTAGTAAGTTTATATTTGTTATATTTTAACAAATATAAACTTATTAGTATTTCAGTGAGAAGTGTGGGTCTGCTTTTGGCTGATGAGATAGGGTTGTTGTTGATGTTGTGTACTTTTAAGTCATTTCAGACTTAGGTTGACCCTGAGTGAGGGCCAGGTAAATGACCTTGGAGGGCCGTATTTGGCCCCCGGGCCTTAGTTTGAGGACCCCTGGTCTATACAAACGGCATTGAATGTTTGCCGTGTATGTGAATTTGTGATCCGCCCTGAGTCCCCTTCAGGGTGAGAAGGGCAGAATATAAATAAAGTGTTG
Organism: Anolis sagrei ordinatus; assembly: GCF_025583915.1. NCBI lineage: Eukaryota > Metazoa > Chordata > Lepidosauria > Squamata > Anolidae > Anolis > Anolis sagrei. The sequence goes on from NW_026847438.1 coordinate 119,573,143, forward strand.
TTGTTGTTGTTGTTGTTGTTATTGGGCACCATGGGAGTTCACCAATTTCCACATCCACAAAAATCTGCCAGTGACCAAAAAGTAATCACAGACTACACCCAAAACCAATTGTTGAGTCCCCAACTCACAATGTGGGGTAAGCAAAAAACAAAACAAAAAAAGAAACACTTCAACATAGGGGAAAAACTCCTATCTTGTCCATAGGTAAGCAGTCAGACTCACACTGTTTCGCACCAAGGGAGTTATCTTCCTTAAATAGCTTTCCTAAGTTCCACCCCTCTCTCTCGGGTGCCTATGTCCAGATTCCACAGGTGGCCTCATTTCTCCGTAGGCTATCTGTTTATGTGCTAAAAGAAAATAAATTTAGGAAAAAAATGTCAGAAGTTGTGAAGTAAAAGTATTTTGGTAATCCATCTGTAAAAGATTGCAATTGAAACCTACTAAATTGATCAGTCAATTAAAATGGGTAATTTAATCTAGTTAGATAAAGCCTTTTGCTTAGTAAAAAAAAAGTTCCTCTAATTAATTGGAGTGCCGCTTTTGGTAGCTGGTACTACTTTTGTAGATCCTCGTCACACTCACCTTGCCCTCTTCACTTCACTATCATGGATGCCCTTCTAGGCTGACACGATTCTTCCTTCCTCCTCACTCCTATCTAAGAAGGCCAAGCGGAGAGATCATGATTGAAGAACAGAATAAAAATCTGAATTAAAAACCATCACAAATCATTCCAGATAATTTAAGCACTTTTGAAATGTATCAGAAAAGCTTAAATAATCAGAATAAACTGACTGTTCTGATTGATTAATTGTTCAAATAGTAAACGCATCATATTCATTTATTGAAGAATTTATGGAAATAGTTGGGCTTAATTCAACAATTATATGGAAATCAATTTTGTATTTTGGTTCACTAAGGCTCAAATGCAACTGCTGAAGACCCCCATTGTTATTGAGAAATTAAAATTTAATTTATTTTTCCTTTTAAACCACTTTCGCAATGTTGAAAAACAACTCGTGGAAGTTCGGCTAGCTATATCTCTACTTGTTTATGAAATCTGCCATTATGAAATTGTTTAAATTGTATCAAATGAAATTAATGTTTTAAATGTCACTAAAACTTCAGATCTGTAAGACTGCTTTGCTTAATCCTATGCCCTGGGACAGGAAATAGGCTAAAGCCTGAAGGTGCACAAGTTTCATTGATGGGGTATCTGTTGTATTTCTGTCAACCAAAACTCCTTCCCATAATAAATCTCTTTCCCATTGATAAATCCTCTTAATTGTGTTGGGAAACTTCCTGGCTTCTACTGATGGGATGAAGGATATTGGCTGGAACAGATCAGAGGATCTGCTGCAAGCAAGACCACCTCATTATACCATCAAGTGGTCCCAATCGCCCCTTTGTGTTTGCGTGGACTGAACATTAAGTCAATCATAGGACCATTTACATTTGATGTCAATACATCCCTGGCTTCATGCCCACCCCCACCCCCAATGGGGTGGACCTTTAAACGGACTTGGACTTTCAAGTATCTAACTACAACTGTTCCTTTTTCCCGCCACGGGGAACTACCAACCAGCGATGACATCAGAGAGATTCCCCAGCCAACAGGAGCCTGGATTCTGGTTGGTGTGAATAGATCAAATTGCTGTGAAAATCAATAAATATGCATTTCCCAATGCAGACAGATTTATTTATTTATTTATTTACAGTATTTATATTCTGCCCTTCTCACCCTGCAGGGGACTCAGGGCGGATTACAATGTACATATACAATGTACATAATATTCAGTGCCATTTATTTATTTCTCGTGTCAGGGCAACCAGTCAATTATATTACATTTCTAACAGAACAAAGCAAACAAACAGACAAAATACAAAATTGTGAGTTTGGTAGTTGATTAAATGTCCTTTGACCAGTATCTGGCCACTTGGAGTGCTTCTGGTGTTGCCGCAAGAAGGTCCTCCATTGTGCATGTGGCAGGGCTCAGGTTGCATTGCAGCAGGTGGTCAGTGGTTTGCTCCTCTCCACACTCGCATGTCGAGGATTCCACTTTGTAGCCCCATTTCTGAAGGTTGGCTCTGCATCTTGTGGTGCCAGAGCGCAGTCTGTTCAGCGCCTTCCAAGTCGCCCAGTCCTCTGTGTGCCCAGGGGGGAGTCTCTCATTTGGTATCAGCCATTGGTTGAGGTTCTGGGTTTGAGCCTGCCACTTTTGGACTCTCACTTGCTGAGGTGTTCCAGCAAGTGTCTCTGTAGATCTTAGAAAACTATTTCTAGATTTAAGTCATTGACGTGCTGGCGACCAGCATTCAGTGCCATAGACACACAACATATATGGACAGACACACAGAGGCTATTTAACATTCCAGCTTTTTCATGAGAGTATTCTAGCCACCAGGGGAGCTGTCGCTTCACCATCCATTTGTGACACTGATGAAGTACTTCCTCATTCTTTGCATGCTTGCTGGAGATTTTTATGGCCTCGTAAATTAACCTCCCTGCATAAGCGGTACCTAAATTTCCTACTTGACAGATGCAACTGTCTTTTGGGCTGCAAAGGTCGACAGCAAGCTACACAAATCGGTCGGAAGCTCACTCCGACCCGGGCTAGCTTCAAACTCATGACGTTTTGGTCAGTAGTGATCTTAATGCAGCTGACTCCCAGCCAGTTGCACCACAGTCCTGGTGCAGATCTATTCTGACCCCATTTTGTATCCAAAAGAATAAACCTCTGTTCTTGTCACCCTCAAAGTCAATTCATGTTTTCATCTGGCTTTTAGAGTAGCGAAATGTGCCAGGCTTTGAACCCCAACCCACGATCTTAGTGGATAGTTGAAATCATTCAAGACCATGAACTATCTGTTTCATTGTGATGTCTATGATCAGGGACACCAAGTTTCTTATTTTTTCTTTTTCCAACTTTTTCTCCCTCGGCTAATACTTCTATATACACAATAATGTCTTCTGCTTGGATTTTATCAGCTACATTGTGAGAAAATCTATTAAAAGAAATGAAAACAGGTGCAGCAAACTCTCATTTTCTCCCTCTGACTTTGCTTCTTCCCTCCTGGTGCTCGCTAGTTTGTATGATTAATTTTATCAATTTTCCTGACCTGCTTTGCCACCAAAATAAATATGACAGCTGTGGTGCTGCCTCAGTTCTTTCTCTTTTCAGCCAAGCTGCTGAGATGTGTTTTCTTATGATTGCAGGCTTTAAATATCAGATAAATACACGGAAAAGTATTCATTTCAGCTGCTGAGCTAATCAGGACATCAGGATAGGCACAAAAACAAAAGCTCTTGTGCCTTCTTTTCCATGAAACCCAAAACAGCTGTTTAAAGAGCAGCTCCCTTAATTGCATGACATGGGAGAGGGAGATGGACTGCTGGGAAAATCAGAAGCAACTTCATCTTTTCTGTATCCTGTACATAATGAGAAATTGGTCCGAGTCTCTTTTTCTCAATGATTTGATCTATCACATGTATGAAGTAGCCACAACTGGGGCATATGCATATATGAAATGACTACCTAGACACTCACACTGCCATCCTTTTGGATGGGGTTGGCCTGGAGCTGTTGAATTACTATTTGGATTATATTTCCCAAGGTGCTTATACTTACTTCTGTGGAAGACGCCTGTGCGAAGGCCCTAATACAACATAGTATTGGAGCTGAAGTACTAGCACAGCAGATATTTTGAAATTTATGATAGCCACTGTGACGGCGCGAGTGGTGCCACCTATGCATAGAACTGTTAGTTGTTAGACTTAAACTGTTGTATCATGCTTCATCCTGCCCCTTTTTACCCTGCTTTTGTATAGTTGTATGGATTGGTTGCTTGTAGCTGTCAATCAGTACTGTTTGGCTCCACCTCTTCCTGCAAGAGGGGAGAACTTCCTTTTTCTCTTCATTCTGCCTTCAGAGTTCGTACCAGATGGACGTGAGTAAGAGACCTGACTCTAAAGGACCCTGATTTAAGTTACCTCTTAGCACCAGTTCTGAGGTTTTTTACCCCTGGGACTCATGCTTTATGTCCAGATCGTCCTGGACAATTATTGAGGAAACCCAGGCGCCTTCAAGCCAGTTCTTTTGGCACCAAAGGAAGATCCTGAATCTTCAAAACATAGGCCATCTGAACTGGGTTGTGGTTTGCTCCGGCATTCACAGCCATTGAGGAAAGAGGAAACTTGGTGAGGCTTCTCAGCTTCAAACACCTTGGACCCAGGACTAATTGAGACTGTAATGTATGTTTTCCTTCACCCCTCTAAAGTTTTCCAGCTCATTGCTTTGAAGAAATGACTTTGTGATAAATAAAACTTATCTTGAGCTATTTACAGTGTTTTGGGTTTTTGGGAGTTCCAGTTTCCTATAGGAGGGCAAGAAGCAATCCCTTGGGGGAAAGGTGCCACGTCCATCCCTCCTTCATTAAGACTAATAGCCCCCAAGCGCGACGGCACAGCCACTATACATGCCACAATCATCAGAGGTTGGAAAGATAAAACAAGGTGGGACCTGAAAACCTGGCGGTCTTATCTCTCTGAATATTTAATTAATGATTTCATCTATGAAAAGAAAAATAAATATTTGAATATTCAGTCGAGACAAGATTGGTATAGGAAATGGTCTTGTTTAATCGATAAAACGGAAGGAAAAGATAGGTACAGAACTTTAAATCAGGCCTTCCAGACAATTAAATCAATGTATTGACTTAAGTAAACCCAGATGGGGGTGGGAGGGAGGCGGAAAGAGGGTGGTAAGGGGGGGGGGGGTTTCAAGGGGTAAATAATCGAGATATACAGCAAAGGGAAGCACAATTGGAACCTGTATCCTAGCCATAAAAATTGTAAACAGTTTTTTGATATTATCTTTTAGATGGCTAAGGTTCGTATTGTATTGTTTTGTTATCTGTATGAAGAATTTAATAATTTTTTTAGAGTACTAGCACAGCAGAATGGCCTTCCCTCTCTTTATTTATTTATTTCCAGTATTTCTATCCCATTCCTTCTCAACCCCCGAAGGGGGACTCAGGACAGCTTACATTTGGCAGCAATTCAATGCCACTACATATAACAGAGCAATATAATAACAATTAAAACATTCATTAAAATTCATTAAAACAGCCATATCACCATTCCAGTCAATTCCATATCCAAAGTGCTATCTATGCCTATTGTTCAAAAGCCTGGTCCCAGAACCACAACTTCAATTTCTTCCTAAATGACAGGAGGGACGAAGCCGATCTTACCTCAGTGGGAAGCAAGTTCCACAGGCAGGGGGCCACAGCCGAGAAGGCCCTGTCTCTCGTCCCCACCAGATGTATTTGAAATGCTGGCGGGAGTGAGAGCAGGGTTTCCCCAGATGATCTTAAAATGCGAGGCGGGATGTAGAGGAAGATAATAACACACTTTTAGTCCTTAAAAACTGTGATGGAGAGGTAAGAATCTAAAACAGATAATTAAACAGCCCATCTCTGCATGCTCAGAGAAAAATGCTGTGATTATTCAGTGCCAGCATTAATTTTTCACAAACAAGCACACCAACTATGCTTATCTCGTTTTTTACATAGTTTCATATTTCATGGATCAGAGGAGTGTTGTGGATGCAGAATATTTTGATCTCAGTAAGACTTTTGACACGCTATTCAGGCTTCTTCCTTCCTGCACACTCCCTAAGTGTCCACAATATTTCCTGCTTTTCTGTTCCTGTTTGCTGACCTCCAAAAACTGAGGCATCAGTTATATAGATCTTATGGCTGCTAGCTTTGCCGGCAGCCAAGCTCAAGAAGTTCACATAGCTCAAAAACAAATGAAAATGCCCACACAAGCCTCTACTGTGCTGCCAATCTACACGGAGCCCCTAAAACATAAGAGGAAACTAAGAGGTGACATAGCTATCTTTAAATATCTGCAGTAATGTTATGAGGAACATAGAGCAAGCTTGTTTTCCGCTGCTCTAAAGATACAAATACGAAACAATGAATTCCAAATAGAAGAAAGGATATTTCACCCAGACATTGAGAAGAATTTGTTAATTGTAAGAGCTGCTTAATGGTGGAATAGATTGCTTCAGAAAGTGTTACACTTTCCATCTTCGGAGATATTTAAACATAGCATTTTTCTGGTGTGCTGTAGTTATGTATTCCTGCATGGCTGGAGATTGTATTAAATGATTCTTGTGGTCCCTTGGCTACAGACAAAATGACCACTGTCTACATTTTCTACTTATATGATTAACTAATATCACTTAACTTGATACTCTAATTATGTTGTCTCTGAATGGACTTTTGACCAATACAAGTAGAGGGAACTACATTGAGAGAGAAAAAGCATAAAATGGGAGGAAAAAAACAAACCAAAGAAGACAAAGAAAATCACTTTATAGGAATTAAACAATACATTATGAGGAAGATGTTAGATGAGCAGAACATAAGGCACATTTGGCTACAACAATTCTTTCCAAGCAGCAGGCAGCAGGCATCCCTTCAAAGAACTGCTTCTTAAACTGTGACTCCTGACCCCAAATAAGATCTTAACTTCATGTTGAGGTCCAGAAATTTTGGCAACAGTGAAAACTTTATGAATGTCGCCAAGCATGTAGCCGGGGGGGGTGGGGGAGGGGGGGAGGGGGGCTTGAGGGGCTCCCCCCCGAAATTCTCATGGTGGTCCTCAAGAAGGCCTTACTGGTACATTATTTAAACTGTTATGATTATTCATATCATGATCTGATCACCATGCTCAATATATCCCATATGCATGGGGGTATTGGGATAACGATACAAAAGGTTTGCTAGTGTAGACCCTCTTTCACTCAGACTCCCCCCCCCCCCCCGAATCAAAATCTTGGCTATGGGCCTGAGTGTCACCTACGACCATTAAGTGGCAAACAGGCCCATCATAAGACGCTTCCAACAGAGATTCTAGCCGGAGACAGTCGGATCCCTTTAAACTATACACAGCTACTACTAGTGGTGCTCCGTACATGAACTGTGAAGAGCCCTCCTACAACAGAGCAAGGAAAACACGGGTAGAATGAATGAAGTGCTAGGGAAGCCAAGTGACGCTTCCATCCATAGGATGGGGAAGGGGATGATGTGGAGCACCAGGCAACAGGTTCCCACACTGCCTGCTGAATTTGTTCTGCTGCCCAATGAATGCCTCCACTGTTCCCTGGCTTCAGGACCTCAATGTGATGAGGTCTGTAGCAGCTGTTTTATACATTTACACAAATCTGTTGAATAGTGTTTACAGCAGATTCTGCAGAAGATGCTTCAGCTGTACTTCATAAAAAGGGAAATCAGCCTGTTTAGCAAACCTTGCAAATGCTGATTTGTTATCAGTAAATGTTTGCTTTCAATAACTTTTTTATATATCTATATACCTGGGGTCACATAAACATTTCTGAAAGAAGCTGTGAGTTGAAAAGTTTAAGAAGTCCTGTTCAGAGTATTAGATGTGGTCTGGTTCATTCACACTTACAAATCAGCATGACAGTAGTTTTTAGCCACAAATCCATGTCCATATTGATATTTCTGGTCTCAACTGATTGTGGTATGATAACTTACTACCATAGGATTGTCCTTTAGGGCAAAGGGACTATCTTTCTAAGATCCAAGGAACACTTGAAGGGCTAGAAGTACACTCAGAGGCTACTTAGTCTGTGTTTTCTTGACACAAATCACCTTGGTTTAGATGGAGCACACACAACTATCATCAAATTAAATTTCCCCATGGTTGCCTTCAAGGACTTCAGGGAGCAAAAGTGTTGCAGATGGCAAGATTTATACATCCCTTTGCAAGGGTTAACCTCATCTCACGGCCACTATTGTCTCAGGATAACTTGTCAGTCTGGGAGAACAGACGGTAATGGATTTGAAGTGGATTGCTCAGCCATAGAGAAGAAGATGCTGTATTTATCGAGCAGACATTAAAAAGAGCATTTCTCAATTTCTCAGCACTGAACTCAGGGTCAATGGATCTTCTTGGCAGTGACATGCTGAGTCAACTCCTAGCACAAAGCTTTTAGAAGGACCTGGGTTAGATTAAAGGATTAGACTCCATCCTTAAATTTCCCTGGCAACATGGTTGGGTCTTAAATCATTTATGGTGCTCTGCAGTGTTTTGTTTAGGTTTCCTCTGCTACCTTTGGAATGCAAAAAAACAGCACACATCTGAAAAAAATCTTTCCTGGTTTCAGATCTAGCTTTCTGAAGTTGAACATTTCCATCACTCTGTGCCAAGATAATATTGATGAAAACAGCTTTGGAATCCAAATGTGCACAGTGATGGACTTGAAAGCAAATAGATTTCATAGCGATTGTTTTTCAAGTTCCTTGTTTCCTATCTGCTCAATGAGAGCTGGCGATTCGACCCAGCAAAATTTTATTAATATAAAACGATGTTTGGACAGTCTACAAATATGCAAAGTTTAGGCTAAAAAACACTAGGTAGCCTAGGGGTATCAAGGGAGAACGTAAGGCTAAGAACATCCTGATTCAGCATAATTCAGGGCCCGTCAAGACACTGCCTTTATCCCAGGAGCTCCTGCATCAAACTGGAAGTTGGCCAAATGCCGTTCCCTGTAAACATGGATGCAATAGCTACAAATAGCAAAAAAGTGAGATATTCATATGCAGGAATATCCCGGATCTGAGCTGAAAATCAGCATCTTTGAATGTCTGCACTTGGAAAACACGTGATTTTTTAAACTTGGGTTTGTTCTTGAGTTTTAGATGTTTGCTCCTGATTGGTCGGTTCCTAAAAAGAAGGTGACAGTTGAGTAGAACGCAAAAACTTTGTCTGTGTGCCAGAAATGTCATGAAATGTGTGGAAGGCACATTTTCTCTGGCCAGGACAAAGTTTTACTATAGGCCACAGCAACGCGTGGCAGGGCACAGCTAATATATATATATATATATATATATATATATATATATATATATATAATTTCTTTTGCTTGTGGGTAAACAGTACTTCTTGTTGTTTCTTTGTCAGTGTTGAAGTAGAGATTGTCTAGTTTGCCTACTCTGGAACATGCAATATATCATTGTCCTTCTTTAGGAGTCTCTTTCAAATCTATGATACTATATCTGTCATGTGTGTGTGTGTGTGTGTGTGTGAATCAGATATATCTATGTATATCTCTGGCTGGATGGCTCACTGCCAGGAGGGCTTTGATTATGTTTTCTTGCTCTGCTGAAGGGAGTTGGACTGGATGACCTTAAGTATTTTCTGTTGGCCATGGGGGTTCTGTGTGGGAAGTTTGCCCCGATTCTGTCATTCATGGGGTTCAAATGCTCTTTGATTGTAGGTGAACTGTGAATCCCAGTGACTACAACTTCTAAATGTCAAGGTCTATTTCCCCCAAACTCCACCAGTGTTCACATTTGTTCACATTTGAGCATATTGAGTAATCGTGTAGAGTTTGGTCCAGATCCATCATTGTTTGAGTCCACAGTGCTCTCTGGATGTAGGTGAACTACAACTCCCAAACACAAGGTCGATGCCCACCAAACCCTTTTAGTGTTTTCTGCTGGTCATGGGAGTTCTGTGTGCCATATTTGGTTCAATTCCATTGTTGATGGAGTTCAGAATGCTCTTTGATTGTAGGTGAACTATAAATCTCAGCAAGTACAACTCCCAAATGACAAAATCATATTATTTTTTTGAGTGAAGGTCACTCCTTGTGTTGTGAGAAGTTTTGTTGCCAAATTTGGTGTGATTTCGTTCATTGGTTATTTTGTTTTTAAGGAACTCATTATGCACAGAGCATTTATATATATATAGATTCACATCTTCGTATGTTCGCATCTTAAGGTCTTAAAAAAAACACAACATTTTTGGCGGACGTCCTGCGGCAACCACCTTGGGGGCTGCAAAATCCCGCAACAAAGCAGCAAGTGTGGATGATAGAGATAGGGATTGTCTAATAAGGCGAATATATCCAAACATTGAATTTTTTAATTGAAAAGTTGGGGGGTTGTCTTATGTGCCCAGTTGCCTAGTATCCTGGAAAATATGGTATGTGAGCAGTGGATGTATCAAGAGATCATAGATCTGCCTCCAAGAGATAGTCTGAGCTTCTTAAAGAGCATTGTGTAGCGGCTGAAATAATACTTGATGGAGCTGAGGTTGGAAATTCATCTCTTCTAATGACCCAGGCTCTTCTAATGACCCAGGCTTGGCAAAAGCAAATCTTTTTCCATCTATGCAAGGGCAGTTCTCTTCATACAAAGAAATAATAAATGCACTTAAAGAAAAGATGAAGAAAACACACTCAGCAGCTGCAGAGCATAACACTCCCCTGTATGGGAGTTAATGAGATCAGTGTTTTTAGCTGAGTAATAGCAGGAATACACACATAGTGGGTGTGCAACAAAAGGAGATTATTATTAGAACATTATTAGAGCACTGGAATTTGAAGCCCCTCTAACAAGTTTTTCTAATCCAGAAAAGGAGGACACTACAGTACTAGACTGGAAGATGACCAAGGTGAGGAAGAGCCAGCAGCAATCAAAGCCATCCACTAAATGATGTTATCGAAGATTGTAATTTAAATATGGAACTTATGCTCAGATTTCTGACATAAGATTGCAGATAGTAAACGTGCATCTATTGGAAATTCCATAACCTATTGGAAATAAGTGCACCATAATCGTATTGAAAAGCTAAAAATGATGTCATGTGTTGTTGTTCATTCATTCAGTCACTTCCGACTCTTCATGACCTCATGGACCAGCTCACGCCAGAGCTCCCTGTCAGCCATCACCTGCCCCAGCTCCTTCAGAGTCAAGCCAGTCACTTCAAGGATACCATCCATCCCTCTTGTCCTTGGTTGGCCCCTCTTCCTTTTTCCTTCCATTTTTCCCAGCATCATTGTCTTCTCTAAGCTTTCCTGTCTTCTCATGATGTGGCCAAAGTACTTCATCTTTGCCTCTAATATCCTTCCCTCCAATGAGAAGTCAGGCTTTATTTCCTGAAGTATGGACTAGTTGGATCTTCTCGCGGTCCAAGGCACTCTCAGAATTTTCCTCCAACACCACAGTTAAAAAGCGTCTATCTTCCTTTGCTTAGCCTTCCCTATGGTCCAGCTCTCACATCCATAGGTTGCTACAGGGAATATAATTGCTTTAACTATGCTGATCTTTGTTGCCAGTCTTTATTTTTCACTATTTTATTCATAATGTCACATCCATCTCAAAAGTCAGGGGTCACTCCCGCGTATAAGATCACTCCCGCGTTTAAGACGCGTATAAGATCACTCCCGCGTTTAACTTTTGGGTTAAAATGTAGTCTTATAAGCCAGAATATACAATACATTTGCTTTGGAGTCCGTCCCCCCCCTTCCCCTAGAATGTTCTGGGAAACATTGGGTTCCAGATCTGCACTTGAAATGCTTTTGAAATGCTTCTGGTGCTGCACCAGATTCCAATGGGGATGGAACCCTACCAATCCTTACTCTTAATTTGGATAAAATTGTCAACATTGTGCAGTCAAAACAGGGAACCGTTGGAGTCCCTGAAAGTATATCTTCAAATTTAAATTTCTTCCTTGGTAAACAATGGGTCTGAGATTGTTTATGCTCTGTGGCAACAGTGTAGAGATGAAAGCAAAGTCCTGCAAATGCTTTTGATTTGTGTGAAATGCCAAACTAAACACATACACACATATCTTTTATATTCTCCTTAAGGCAAAAAATAATGCAAATAGGCATTATTAGGGAGCTTCTCAGCAAGTGACTCAAACATTAAACTAGGATGGCTGCGGAAGCTATAAAAAGTGCACACATTTTTGCAAAAGAAAGTCCTTTATAAGACCTTGGTGACAAGCATTATTAAATTTTCATTCTATAGACCATGGAGATATCATTAGATACACATATTAAGTCCTTCTCTTTTCTGTGCAACAGGATTTGGCATTTGTTTTACACTGCAGGAGTGAGACAAAAGAGTCATTCCACAGAATTCCTAATGATGATTATGTTGTTGTTACTATATTATTTACTTTATTTATACCCCGTCTTTCTCTCTGTGGGGACTCAAGGCGGATAAAAGCCACACACTTGTTCAATTTAAAACAGAGAAAATACAAAAATTTTAAAAATAAATTACATTACTGTGTGTTAGGTTAAAAATATAGTTAAAATACAATAAAATGCATTTTAAAACACACAACCTCCCCAGCAACAAATCCCTTACCCTTCTCCAAATGCCTGCTTGCAGAAAAAAGTCTTGTCTGTAGTGTTGTTAGGAGGCCCAGAGACCCTGGAACTGGAGAAGAAAGGCTCAGAATTTGGTCTCTTTCTAGGAAAAAAGGGGAAACTTCACCTATATGGACATTTTTAAGAACATCAAGCTGCTATCAGGTTTCTTTCAGGCATCTGAAAAGAGAAAAGAAATTTCCAAGTAAGTCCCGTAAACATGCATGAAGTTCTGATAATGGCAATAGAGCTTTAAAATGGTATCAGAGCTTCAGGGATTGTGTCTCAGTAAATGATAGAAATACCATTATTGTAACTAGGTTGCGTAAGATTCCAACCATCCCTTCTGTTTTGTGAGATAATTTATCTGTTGCATTTGCAAGGGTGGTAGGAGTGCAAAATTGGCTCTTTCCATGGAGGCGGGAGGAAAGTTGCACCATGTTCATATGACTAGACTTCCTTTTCGGTAAGGTGACAAGGGGTTTCTTTTCTTTTTCCTAATGAGGGAGGTAATGGCCTTGTCATGTAAGCCTACAGACCATCAGTATTGCTCCCAACCTAGGTCAGGACATCTCTACAATTTACAAAATTTAGGAAAATTGCTGGATAATTACATGTGCACCTAATAATTGCTACACCTCTGTCACTTTGTTAAGCCTCCATGTTTGAGTTTCCTTGGTTTTGAGTGGAAAAATAAGATTTCTCCCTATTTCTCTTCCTCCTCTCCTCTGCCATTGCTGTGCTACTATGACTCAACAAAGTTATAGTAGTAAAGCATTTCCCACACTCCTGGCATTTGTAGGGTTTCCCACTTGTGTGGATTCTCTGATGTGTCACAATGTAGCTGACTCCCAGCTAGCTGTGCCATGGGACTGTGGCGCAGCTGGCTGGGAGTCAGCTGCATTAAGATCACTACTGACCAAAAGGTCATGAGTTCGAAGCCAGCCCAGGTCAGAGTGAGCTTCTGACCAATTTATGTAGCTTGCTGTCAACCTTTGCAGCCTGAAAGACAGTTGCATCTGTCAAGTAGGAAATTTAGGTACCGCTTATGTGAGGAGGCTAATGTAACTAATTTATGAGGCCATAAAAATCTCCAGCAAGCATGCAAAGAAAGAGGAAGTACTCCATCAGTGTCTCAAATAAACGGTGAAGTGACAGCTCCCCTGGTGGCCAGAATACCCTCATGAAAAAGCCTCTGTGTGTCTGTCTATATATGTTGTGTGTCTATGGCATTGAATGTTTGCCATGTATATGTACTTTGTAATCTGCCCTGAGTCCCTGTGGGGTGAGAAGGGCAGAATATAAATACTGTAAATAAATAAAGAAAGAAATAAAGATGCAACTTGCAACCAAAACATTTGCCACACTCTTGGCATTTGTATGACTTCTTTACTGAGTAGGCTTCTTGGTTAGTCACATTGTACAATTTATAACCAAAACCTTTCATAGAAACATCACACTGAAAGTGTGCTTTTCCAGCATGGAATCTCTCATGAGGTACAAGTCTTGTATTTTGGGGAAAACATTTCCCAGAAACATTGTATTTGCAGAGATTCTCTTGGATGTAACTTTCCTCTGTCGGATATTGGCTTTGTTGGTGGTTGGTAAGTCCCAAATTTTTACTAGAACATTTTCCATACTTAGCACAGTCATATCTCCAATTTTTTGCTACAAAGAAGAAAAAGGGGGGGGGGGGATGACGACATATTTTAGTGAACATAAAAATCAGGATATAGGGAAGGAATAAATAATCCTAAAGATAAATTAATCCCCAGAACAAAAAAAGAGATATTGTGTCCCCTCTTATAGCTTAGGTTCATACAACCCAAGTCTGCAAAAGAAGAAATTGAGACAAAACAGAGTTGAGGCAGTTGGGAAAAAAAGAAGAGGCAAGAGGATACAGAATGGGGGACACCTGGCTCGAGAGCAGTACGTGTGAAAAAGATCTTGGAGTCCTCGTGGACAATGTCATGTGGCGGCAAAAAAAAGCCAACGGGATTTTGGCCTGCATCAATAAGAGCATAGTGTCTAGATCCAGGGAAGTAATGCTACCCCTCTATTCTGCCTTGGTTAGACTACAACTGGAATATTATGTTCAATTCTGGGCACCACAATTGAAGGGAGAAGTTGACAAGCTGGAATGTGTCCAGAGGAGGGTGACTAAAATGATCAAGGGTCTGGAGAAAAAGCCCTATGAAGAGCGGCTTAAAGAGCTGGGCATGTTTAGCCTGAAGAAGAGAAGGCTGAGAGGAGATATGATAGCCCCCGGTGGCGCAGTGGGTTAAACCCCTGTGCCGGCATGACTGAAGACCAACAGGTTGCAGGTTAAAATCCGGGGAGAGGCGGATGAGCTCCGTCTATCAGCTCCAGCTCCTCATGCGGGGACATCCCACTAGGATGATAAAAACATCAAATCATCCGGGCATCCCCTGGGCAACGTCCTTGCAGATGGCCAATTCTCTCACACCAGAAGCGGCTTGCAGTTTCTCAAGTCGCTCCTGACACGAAAAAAAAGCCATGTATAAATATGTGAGAGGAAGTCACAGAGAGGAGGGAGCAAGCTTGTTTTCTACTTCCCTGGAGACTAGGATGTGGAACAATGGCTTCAAACTATAAGAAAGTAAATTCCATCTGAACATTAGGAAGAACTTCCAGACTGTGAGAGCCGTTCAGCAGTGGAACTCTCTGCCCCGGAGTGTGGTGGAGGCTCCTTCTTTGGAAGCTTTTAAGCAGAGGCTGGATGGCCATCTGTCAGGGGTGCTTTGAATGCAATATTCCTGCTTCTTGGCAGGGGGTTGGACTGGATGGCCCATGAGGTCTCTTCCAACTCTTTGATTCTCTGATTCTAGGACTGTGTGGCAGTAACGACAAGATAAACCATACTAGAAAGGGCAAAATTCAACCTTCCACTTTCTTTCTGCTGAGTTGACTGAAAACTACTTTTGCAGTTTGAACTCAATTTGCAGCAACTTAAGTAAGCTTGAGAACAAAGGGAGAAAGAGGAGGAGGAGAGGGAAACTGGGACTTTTCAATAGCAGCTGAAAAAGTGGGATGACAGATGACTAATTTGGACTGTCCTTCCAAAATTGGGACAGTTGGAGTATATGCTTTGTCAAAGAAGAACCCAAAAGCCATTGCATTAATAGCCTGTTATGCCTCACCTTGAGGCAAGATGAGATTCTTGAGGGAATCACTGGCTCCATGGTAGTAATGACATCATTTTTTCAAAAAAACAAATAGTCCATAAATGTCACTGAAAACCCAAGTCTCCTTTTATTAAAACTGAAAAATGTGAATAGATGTAAATAACAAATGACTGATATGAGGAGAGCAACCTGAACGGCTGCTGGCATCACATGCTCTCACACTTTCTCTTCCCTCCTCATGTAATTTGCATTAATAAAGAGGCTGTTCTTTGTCGGAATGTGTTTCATCCGGTTTAAAATCCCAGGGCGCTCCACCAGGAAGTGCTTTGGGAGAATCCAACTGTCAGAGCAGACAAGACAAATGAATCCCAGTGTCAGGAGCGTGTGGTTCAACGATGACAGATTGAGAAGAGCTGTCCCCCTCTCGACAGGCGGGCTTCATTTTCAAATTAATAAATCTGAATAAAATATTTTTCCTTTCATTACAAACCGCGTTTGGCTGACAGTTCCCATGACAGTGGGGAGTAGCAGTGTTGATGAGAAGAGTTTGCATCAATTCCACCTGGGCTTCAGTTGCTTTATTTTTACCTGCAATTGCATCTCTGTTTGCCTCGGCTTCCTCTCCCCCACCTTGTTCCCTATCTGTGTCACTCACCTCCTCCTCCTCCTGCCTCTCTCAGAGATCTGCACTTGCTGTAATTCAACACTCTCTTTGTCAGTTGCCCAAAATAAAAGTCTTGCATCACAATTCAAAGCAATATTTATTTCGTGAACATGCAAACAGATTGCACGGCCTTAAGCCTCCCTACAGAGTAATCTCAGTACCATAAATCTCATGCATTTTCCATTACATGTATGTATACACATACATACATAAACATATATTCTAAAAGAGCATTGTGGCACCTTGAGGGCTAAATGAAAAATTGTGACATAAGAATTTGTGGACTATGTGAACAAGAATCCACAAAGCTTGTGGCATCAAAAACTTGTTACCAGAGGACTCTTGGTTGGATTTGCTGCAACAGATCAACATTTCCTTCCAATGTACAAGGATCCATAATTTCTCTCTGTGCAACTCATTAACCCAGCAATTACTTTATTTATAACCCATCTTTTTTGTCTGAACTGGGTAGCAAACAACCTGAAAAATCTATATAAATAAAAATGTAATGTTCAATGTATTGTCGAAGGCTTTCATGGCCGGAATCACTGGGTTGTTGTAGGTTTTTTCGGGCTATATGGCCATGTTCAAGAGGCATTCACGCCTGACGTTTCACCTGCATCTATGGCAAGCATCCTCAGAGGTAGTGAGGTCTGCTGGAACTAGGAAAAAGGGGGTTATATATCTGTGGAATGACTAAGGTGGGACAAAGGACTTTTGTCTGCTGGAGCTAGGTGTGAATGTTTCAACTGACCACCTTGATTAGCATTTGATTGCCTGGCAGTGCCTGGAGCAATCTTTTGTTGAGGGGTGATTAGATATCCTTGTTTGTTTCCTCCCTGTTGTTGTGCTGTTCTAATTTTAGAGTTTTTAAATACTGGTAGCCAGATTTTGTTCATTTTCATGGTTTCCTCCTTTCTGATGAAATTGTCCACATGCTTGTGGATTTCAATGGCTTCTCCAATTTGAACATAATAGACTTAACAGTCCAACGAGTGTCCATCACCCATAAACACACACGCGCGTGCACGCACACACGCACACACACAAAACCCCAGCGGAACAGACTTAAAAACACAAAAAATACACCATATATACATATACACATACACTCACATACATATGCAAATGCACACATTCATACACACACACATATATATTTGCACAAACACACAGAAATATACAAATGTAAACACATACATATACATACACACATATATACATATACACATGCACATATACATGCACACATACATATATACATATACACATGCACACACATATACATATCCACATACATACATATCCACACAAATATGCATATAGACAAGCACACACATATAAACAGTATGCATGTACACATATAAACACACAAATACACAAATATATACACACCCATATATACACCTCTGTGTGTGTGTGTGTGTGTGTGTGTGTGTGTGTGTATATGCAAACACACATATATACACAAATATATATACACATATACATATATACACATGCAAAACACATATACACAGACTGGGCCACAGCAACACGTGACAGGGGACGGCAAGTAGAAAGAATAAAAATAAAAACACATACGTTTGAAATCACATCAAGTGATACACTACAAATAAAGCAAAACCTATTTTAAATTCTGTATTTCACTCATTCTAAGGGATACTTTTTCTCCTATAAGGAGTTTCAAAAATGAAATAAATCTTAGATTTTATGGCAATTTAGATTTGGGGGGGGGGGGGGGGGTGTTTTTCATTACACTCTTACCTCTGACAGAGAAGAGGAGGAAGACCCCCAAGCCCCAATGGCTCTGCCATTCCCTCACCATTTTATTCTCAACCTCAGACAGATGGTTGTTTATTTTTCCTAATTGTGCTACCTGCTTCTGCTGCCTTCCCAATGGGCCCACAGACTTAAGAATATAGACTCATTCAAATAGATACCGGTAACTTGCGGGTTTCTTCTAAAAAGCCACATTGAAACACGTGTGATCCAATACAACAGCCAGCAGTGTGATCTTGTCTGCTGTGGATTCATCTTATTGTGTTTCAAATAATATAATAATAATAATAATAATAATAATAATAATAATAATAATAATAATAGTAGTAGTAGTAGTAGTAATGTGTTGTCAAAGGCTTTCATGGCTGGAATCAGCGGGTTGCTGTGAGTTTTCCGGGCTGTATAGTCATGTTCCAGAAGCATTATCTCCTGATGTTTCGCCCAGGATGCCTGCCATAGATGTGGGTCAAACATCATGAGATAACATTTCTGGAACATGATCATACAGCCCGGAAAACTCACAGCAACCCAGTAATATTAATATTCATAACAACAACAATAATAATAGAAATAATAATAATCTTTATTTGTAGACTGCCCACTCTCCCCGAAGGGACTCGGGGAGAGGGGGCAGAGTACACCCCTCAAAAAGTCCCTCTTCCATGTTACCACCAAATATGCCTGTGAAGGTGGTGTGATTGAAAGAATTTCCTCCCCCAAAGATTTTAGAGTTCAGCTAAGATCATACCAGAAGACACATTATTTTAAATAGCCTGGACCTATACTGGGTTTTATAGGCCATTACCAGCACTTTATTTTTTATTTATTTACTACATTTATATGCCGCCCTCCTCACCCCAAAGGGTTCAGCAGCTAGTGAAACTGTTACAACAAGGAAGTACTTTCCGTAGTGAACAATCTGTCTGTAGCTCATTGTAGTAACTAAAATTTCTAAACACAAAGACAGTCCCATAGAGTGCATGCCATTATAATTCAAATAGGAAATGACTAAGGCATGTTACCGTGTCCAGGTCAACTTCCCAAGTTTGGCATAGTAGTTTTAAGTGTGTAGATACTGCCCTGGCTACTATAGAAAAATGAGTATCTGGGCTTTTAATGAGACATGCCGCATTATCACGGGGGGGGGGGGGGGGGCTGCGCCCTCACCACTGGAGAAATTACACTGTTTAGCCGATATTGCACCACCTGACACCCGCCGGGAAATAGCAGCCAATAATGAAAGGACCAAGGCAGTGACATCTCCAGCCACCCCTGTTTGGGTATCAGCCAGCACGTCAACGACTTAAATCCAGACATAGTTTTCTAAGATCTACAGAGACACTCGCTGGAACACCTCAGCAAGCAAGAGTCTAAAAGTGGCAGGCTCAAACCCAGAACCTCAATCAATGGCTGATACCAAATGAGACACTCCCCCTGGGCACACAGAAAACTGGGCGACTTGGAAGGCGCTGAACAGACTGCACTCTGGCACCATGAGATGCAGAGCCAACCTTAAGAAATGGGGCTACAAAGTGGAAACCATGACAGGACTGCAACCTAACTATGAACTTTGTATCTTCAGAAGGATCATTCCATCCAGCACAGGCTGACTCCCTATTCTTTGGTCTATTGTTCAACTGAACAACTCTACCCAGATTCAATTCCAATTTGCCTGTCTGAACCAGTCCATTACTGTTGAGAGGTACTGGTTTAGAACTGAAACAACTTCCTTTGATTAAGATGGAAAGGACAAATAGGGTTGGATGTCATTAGCATGCAGATGGCATAGAACACCCCCTGCTCGAGAAAATCAGGGCATTGTCTCCTTGCCATTTTGTTCTCAGGTTGCCACTGTTTCCACTTCTATGCAAGACAAAGAAGGAGATCAATTATTCCTGCTATTCTGCCTCCATTCCAACATCCCCAACCATTCCTTACCATGTACCTTTAGAAATGCTGTTTTCTGTCTGATCTGAGGGGTAAAAAAATGAAGCTGAAGCTCTAAGCCACTAGATTCACGACTTGGATTTGGATATCCACATAAAATATGAATCTGTGTTGTATATAAAGCTAAGCCCATCATGCTAAAAGGATTCAAGTTAGGCACGTCTGTAAAATGAAATCCTCTTGGGCAAATGAAAAGAGACCTGAGTGATATAAAAACTAATCTGCTCAGTTCATAGGCAAAAGACCAAGGGCCCTTCTGCACAGTTCCTATAATGCAATTGGAAACCGACACAAGGGCAGGGTGTCCACAAAATGTAGAACTCCAAAGCACACTGCAGCATGCATCAAGCCACAAACAGCATGTTAAAGCCCATCAGAAAATCCAGAACAAGTCAGATAATGTGCTGCCTCTGACTGTAGTCTATCCCCCACACAGTCTGAGATCAGGAACAAAAAGTGCATAGCACTTGTCAGGACACCGCTGGTGTTGAATCACTTTAAAAAAAAACATGGCTGACCAGAAGGTAAACACTCTTGGGCAGGTAGGTGACAAATTTATACTCAACTGCAATTGCTAACTCCTGTGCACAAAATCAGGGCTGGACATTTTGCGGTTGTGGGACATTGAAAAGATGGGCTTAGTTTGCCAAAGGAGGTCCTTTTAGTGAACAACACTGCAGCAAAGGTGAAAGGCAAATCATGGATCCATTACATATATGTTAAAAAGGTGGACCCTCCAGACTTTGTCCCTGTGATATACAGGAAGCAAATCAGGACATGAAGATGCTGAGAACTACCCCAGAAGCTGGTGCATGAATGTCTTAGGATGAAGATAAGATTTGAAATATTTGTTCAAACAAATAAATGAGGTGGCCAGTATTATCGCTGTTGCTGATGGTGGGTGTATATACTTTGTTGCTGTTGCTGATAGTGGGTGTATATACTTTGTTAATGCAGGAGCTGGGACCCACCCAGGTTGCTTCCAGACACTGTGTGTTTTAAATCTGGGGCAAAAAAATCCCGGGACCTGACAGTAGGTCCACACACAGACCTGTTAGTCCTGGGAACTGATCTCCTGCCATCCTCACATCTTCCTTTGAAACAGATCAAGATGGAGGGTGGATGGGGAACATCCAACAGAAGTTTCGTTTTTAATTCAGTTATGCGCTGAACCACATATGCGCACATGCGAATATCTAAATGTAAACATATGCAGATTTCTTATCTCTCTCTTCACCCAATTGTTAATTCAAGCTCTGTTTAATATTATAAAGTTTAAAAGAAAGACTTTCAGAGAGTCCTAATTGCTTTCCACTTGTGCTTCCCTTGAGCCACCTGTGTGTCTGCTGTTTTGGACTTTTAAAAAAGTGCATGTGCTCTGGAGCAGGCCACACAGGGGAAGGGCAGAAAAGCACATGTTTTATCTGACTGCAGGGATATACAGTCATGTGAAGGTGCACATTTTTTGGGTGGAATCAGGTTTTAAGCACACCTTTTTAACATGTGCTTTTCAGCTGTTAGCCCACTTCCATTGCACTTTGACTGGACATAGACACCAGTTGCTGCTCCTTTCGAAATTGTACTGTTCAATGTGTCAGTGTGATCCAAGAGGGAGGGGATATTACTCTACACATTATATTAATGATCCAAGAGGGAGGTGAATATTACTCTACACATTATATTACCTAGGAGATGTTTCCTTTTTTGGGGTAGAGCAGTCTATTCCTACATACTAGTAAATGTCTCTGGGAGGCCTTGTACTTCTTGCACCTATGTAGTCCTCTATATTTCAATGGTGAAACATGGCCACTTGTGTCTGTGAACCCCTCCTTCCTGGGGCTTCATAGTCCAAGATGAGCTGGTTCAAAGTTTTGTGCCACTGTCTCAGCCACCATGTGGACAGTTTTGAATTTGGGAGTATTTCAGATTTTGGAATTCTGGATAAGGGAAGCTCAGCCTGTACTGACATGTGGTCTTGATGAGATTTGGCAAATTGTCAGTTGCATTCCAAATGTGTGCACAAGAGAGAGTACTTTCTGATTAATCTTGTTACACTGGCACATAGTCCCTTGAGCAATGAGCACCCCTATCACAAGCACCTTTCTTTTTTCTAGTTGCAGTTAATAATTAAGTTCACTCCTTCCTTGGCTTGCAATATCTATTGTTGCTGGTCTGTTGTTTGACCATCTTTGCCATCATTATCTTCGGGAAGATGTGGGAAGGTTACAATAATATAATAGAATAGTTAGAAGAGATCACAAGAGCCATCCAGTCCAACCCCCTGCCATGCAGGAACATATAACCAAAGCATCCCAAAAGACGGCCATCCAGACCCTGCTTAAAAACCTCCAGAGAAGGAGACACCACATGTTCCAAGGCAGCATATTTAACTGTCGAACAGCTCTTACCACCGGGAAGTTCTTCATAATGTTTCAGTGGAAATCTTAGTTGGAATGTTTCTGAATCTGTTAGTATAGTTTGCACTTGACAATGACTGTCCACCAGGGTGTTTCCTCAACAATACTGCCCTCTTCATTATATTCCTGTGGATTCTTTAAAATCAATGCTCCCTCCTTTCTATCTGTGAAGTCTTCATGTTCTCTGATGCTTCATGTTCTCTGATGTCAATATGTTGTTTCTTTTCTAGAAGAGTCACCGATTTGCATTTGCCATGAGAGAGTAATCAGAGAAGTTTCTGGCAAGAAAACAAACATTGCACAGATATTGCAGAAGACAACTGCAGATCTTTCTGTCTCTATGCCAGCAGAAGTGATTATATCTTTTAATAATATGCTTTATGGAAACATGTTTTATGAGTGGGGTCTGGCTTTAGGCCGAGACATGGGACCCAGACAACTTTGATCGCCTTGATAGATGATCTACACCAGGAACTAGACAGGGGAAGTGTGTCCCTGTTAGTTCTGCTGGACCTCTCAGTGGCCTTTGATACCGTTCACCATGGTATACTCCTGGGACGCATCGCAGATATGGGACTTGGAGGTATTGCTCTGCAGTGGCTCCGGTCCTTCCTTAAGGGATGGTCCTAGAAGGTGTTATTCAACCCCACATCCGTTGCTTTGTGGAGTCCCACAGGGTTCAATATTGTCCCTGATGTTTAACATGATGCAACTGGGGGAGATCATCCGAAGTTTCGGAATGCAGTGTTATCTCTATGCAGATGAAGTCCAAATCTGTCACTCCTTTCCACCTGTTACCAAGGAGGCTGTCTGGACATTGAATCGGTGCTTGGCAGCTGTGTCGGACTGGATGAGAGCTAACAAATTGAAATTAAATCCAGACAAGACAGAAGTTCTACTGGTCAGTTGAAAGGCCGAACAGGGCATAGGGTTACAGCCTGTGTTAGATGGGGTTACACTCCCCCTGAAGACGCAGGTTCGCAGCTTGGGAGTGATCCTGGACTCATTGCTGAGCCTGGAACCCCAGGTCTCGGCGGTGGCCAGGAGAGATTTTGCACAATTAAAACTTGTGTGCCAGTTGCACCCATACCATGGGAAGCCTGATCTGGCCACAGTAGTCCACACTCATGTTACATCCCGAATAGATTACTGCAACACGCTCTATGTGGGGTTGCCTTTGAAGACTGTTCGGAAACTTCAACTAGTCCAGCGGACGGCAGCCCAGATTGTTCACCGGAGCGTCATACAGGGAGCATACCACCCCGCTGTTGTGTCAGCTCCACTGGCTGCCGATCCAGTTCCGAGCACAATTCAAAGTGCTGGTTTTGACCTACAAAACCCTATATGGTTCTGGCCCAGCGTACCTGTCTGAACTTACCTCCATCTACCTCAGAGTTTAAGATCTTCTGGGGAGGCCCTGCTCTCTGTCGCAAACGTGCTTGGCGGGGATGAGGGACAGGGCCTTCTCGGTGGCAGAGGCGGCCCTAGGTAATTTTCTGGGCACAGAGGCGACCCTAGGTAATTTTCAATGGTAAGCAAACAGTATTTTGGTGCCCACCCTCCCCAAACAATCATTGATATATATTTTCTGTTCGTCGTAGAAGTTCTGTGTGCCATATTTGGTTCAATTCCATCATTGGTGGAGTTCAGAATGCTCTTTGATTGTAGGTGAACTATACATCCCAGTAACTACAACTCGCATATGTCAAGGTCTATTTTCCCCCAAGAGCACCTCAAGAGCGCCCCTGGGCAAAATCAACTATACTGCAAATGCTTACTTTGCATAATGGGTTGAGCCGCCCCTGCTCGGTGGTGACCCCCGCCTGTGGAATTCGCTTTCCGGTAAAATTAGGTTATCTACGTCCCTCCTTTCCTTCAGAAAGAAATTGAAAACATGGTTGTGGGACCAGGCCTTCAGGTAGCACGCTGATAATGGCAAGGTAATGCTGACAATCGTTATGGAAATGGACTATGAACAAGCTTCTGATGGAGTCTCTGGCCACAGAATTTGGCTTAGATAAGACCACCAGGCTGTAATATTTTTAAACAAATTTTAATTGAATTGATTTAATGTTTTTATTTGTATGTAATTATTGGATTTTATTATGTATTTTCAGGGCCGGCCCGTCCATTACTCGAAGTAAGCGGTGGCAGAATACTTTTTTTGCCAGGGGGCGCTGTTTTGTCCTTAGGCCACGCCTCCTCCTGCAGGCCCCATGCGCCCTCAACAGCCTTCTAATGGAGAAGCGCAGGCCCCGCCCACTAGGCGAGAGGGAAGTCCTCCCTCCACGTGCTGCCAGGAGGGAGGCAGCCAGCCAGGCTCTTTCGCTTTCCCTTTCCTTCCCTGCAGCTGAGCCTGGACCCCTCTCAGGGCAGCAAGGAGGCCTGGTCAAAAGGTACTGCAAATGTCATCTTTTGTACATGCCTCCCCCAAACCCCTCTAGTATTTGGTAATGGAAGTCCTATATGCCAAGCTTGGTTCAATTCTATTGTTGGTGGAGCTCAGAATGTTCTTTGGTGCTTGGTAAACTGCAATTCCCAAATGTCAGGGTCTATTTTTCCCAACCCCCTCTCCAGTATTTTCTGTTAGTCATGGAAGTCCTGTATGCCAAGTTTGGTTCAGTTCTATTATTGGTGGAGGTCAGAATGCTCTTTGGTGCTTGGTGAAGCATTCTCACCTGATGTTTCACCCACATCTATGGCAGGCATCCTCAAGAGGCTGTGAGGTCTGTTTGTAACTAGGCAAGTGGGGTTTGTATATCTGTGGAATGTCCAGGGTGGGAAAAAGAACTCATGTCTGCTTGAGGTAAGTGTGAATGTTGCAATTGGTCATCTTGATGAGTATTTAATGGCCTTGCAGCTTCGAAGCCGAGCTAGTTGCTGCCCAGGAATCCTTTGTTGGGAGCGGTTAACTGGCCCTGATTGCTTCATGTCAGGAATTCCCCCCCCCCTTTTTTTAGTGTTGCTCTTTATTTATTGTTCTGATTTTAGAGGGTTATTTTAGAGGGTACTGGTAGCCAGATTTTGTTCCTCTGAGGTTGCCTGCCATAGATGTGGGGAAAATGTCAGGAGAGAATGCTTCTGGAACATGGCCATACAGCCCAGAAAACTCACAGCAACTCAGTGATTCTGGCCATGAAAGCCTTCCACAACACATTATTATGTTTATTTATACCCTCCTTTTTCTCTCCCCAAGAAGACTCAAGTTGGCTTAGATTAAAAACATTTCAGTACAGTTTAAAATCCACAAATATGCAAACATTAAAATGGAATTAAATATCATTGGTATTTTAAAAATTCAGTTAAAATCCATAAAAAACATATCCAAAACTAAAAACTGCAGCAGACCCTGACTTGATCTTTAAAACCTTCTAAAGCCTGCATTAGATTACCAAATGTAATGTCCCTTTATACACACTGCTTTATATTAATTTCCCCAGTATTCCTTTATCTGATTTGTCATCAACACACTTAATGGACTGCAAAAATATGATCCTGTGTGATTCCTTTCCATTGCTGGCCGAATAGTTTAAATTTGGATAATATTTTGACTTTGATATTTTAGCAATTACATTTTGCAGCAGTGTCTTTTGGGTTGCTAACTCTTGTCCTTCCACTTATCCTTCCATCAGTTCCAGGGCTCAATCCCAACTGCTGTGGACGAGACACTATGGAGCTCTATATTTATATTTCCACAGTACAAAGTGGCAAAATCAAAGACTGCTTTGGGATTTTTTTTAAAAAAAATGTTTTCAAACCATGGATGGTTGAAGCAGTGGTTGCAGAACACCAACTGTGTAACACTGTCACTGTACGAGTAAAGCAACAACAAAATGCTCCCCTGCCCTTAGGTGTATAATTTAATTAAAACATGACACAAAGGCAAAGGGATGCAAGTGTGGGAAGGGATGAAGGGCCTGTCCAGACAGGCCCTATATCCCAGGATGTGATTGCAGGTTTTCTGTTTATCCTGGATTATCTGGCAGAGTGGACTCATATGATCCAGTTTAAAGCTGAAAACCTGGGATTTATTTATTTATTTGTCATGTCAGAACAACCAGTCAAATTATGTTACATTTCTAACAGAACAAAGCAAAACAAGCAGATTACAAAATTTGTGAGTATGGTAGTTGATTAAATGTCCTTTGATCAGTATCTGGCCACTTGGAGTGCTTCTGGTGTTGCCGCAAGAAGGTCCTCCCTTGTGCATGTGGCAGGGCTCAGGGTTCATTGCAGCAGGTGGTCAGTGGTTTGTTCCTCTCCACACTCGCACGTCGAGGATTCCACTTTGTGGCCCCATTTCTGAAGGTTGGCTCTGCATCTCGTGGTGTCCGAGCGCAGTCTGTTCAGCGCCTTCCAAGTCGCCCAGTCCTCTGTGTGCCCAGGGGGGAGTCTCTCATCTGGTATCAGCCATGGGCTGAGGTGCTGGGTTTGAGGCTGCCACTTTTGGACTCTCGCTTGCTGAGGTGTTCCAGCGAGTGTCTCTGTAGATCTTAGAAAACTATTTCTAGATTTAAGTCGTTGACGTGCTGGCTGATACCCAAACAGGGGATGAGCTGGAGATGTCTCTGCCTTGGTCCTTTCACTATTGGCTGCCACTTCCCGGCGGATGTCAGGTGGCGCAATACCGGCTAGGCAGTATAATTTTTCCAGTGGTGTAGGGCGTAAACACCCTGTGATAATGCGGCATAGGGCCTGTCTGGAAGGGCTCCATGGCTTCACATGCCACCTGTTTCTCCAAGGCCAAAGCAGTGGCAGTTGGATGGAAGGAGGGCTCTTCATCTGCTTCTGGGTCAAGCACATGCAAGAGCAAACTTCAGCCCTCCAGGTGTTTCGGACTTCAACTCCCACAATACCTAACAGCCGGTCTAGCAGTTTGTAATGTAATACAGGTTGAGTATCCCTGATCCAAAGTGCTTTGAACTAGAAGTGTGTAAATCACTTTGAGTCCTCCTGAGGGTGAGAAAAGCGGTATACAAATACTGTAAATAAATAAATAAAATGTTTGGGATCATGGGATAGCTGTTTACATACACAATGACACATTTCAAAGATAGCACCCAAGATGAAACACAAAAGAGGCATGCACGAGGCCTCTTTTCCCACGTGCCCGGCAATGCTGCTGCGCATCCCTCTCTCGGCATTAGGAAATGTGCGCCCTGCATCGCCCTCCTTCTCCATGCACTTCCTAATGCTGGGAGAAGGATGCACACTGGCGTTGTTGTCTCCCTTGGCCTGCAAGGTGGAGGAGGAGGAGAGGAGGACAACGTGCGCACTTGTGAGGGAAGGATGGAGGGAGAGCATGCTCCCTGCATGAGGGCTCTTTTTCCGTGCGCCTGGTAATGCCGGCGCGTGTCCCTCTCCCGGAGTTGCAAAGCGTGTGGGGGAAGAGAATGCAAAGCGCATACCCAGGAGCCGATGGAGCACAGGGCCTCTTCTCCTGTGTGAAGAGGGGCAGCATTGCAAGTGCCTCTCCAGGCAGCTGTGCCATCACCCCTCTCAGGGCGGCAAGGAGGTTTCTTCATGAACGGAAGTGACTGAAGGTACTGCAAATCTAAATTATTGTACATGTTTCCCCAAAACCCCTCCAGTATCAGAGTCTATTTTCCCCAAATCCCTTCAGTATTTTGTGTTGGAACTACATCAACACTGACAAAGAAACAACAAGAAATACTATTTACCCACAAGCATTAAGAAATTACATATATTAGAAATCAACTTTCTTATTACTTTCTTTTCAAGATCACTAGACTGGATCACAGCAACGCGTGGCAGGGGATGGCTAGTGTGTGTGTGTGTGTATGTATGGCTGGCATGGGCCAACTTCAGCCCTCCATGTGTTTTGGACTTCAATTCCCACAATTCCAAACAGCCAGTAGGAAGTCCTAAATACCTGGAGGGCCAAAATTTGTCCATGCCCCCATAGATAGATAGATAGATAGATAGATAGATAGATAGATAGATAGATAGATAGTGATTGGTTTTGGGGGGGGGGCAAAATACTGTTTGCTTACCATTGAAAATTACCTAGGGCCGCCTCTGTGTATTTTATTATGTATATGGGGGCTTCAAATCATTGCCGGCTGTAAGCCTCCCTGAGTCCCCCCACCCCTGGGGGTTGTGAAGGGCGGGGCACAAGTATTTGAAATAAATAAATCTAACCATCAAAACAAATTGGTGTCTGTTTTTCCGACATCTCCATGTTATGACAGAAAAATTGATGTTGGCAAGATTGCCTTCCTCCACACATCATACATAGAATCCTCTGTATTTAAAGGGTGGGAGGGATTTACTTTGTATGGAAGATCCTCACGTTTAACTTGACGTTGTAAATTCCAGACAAGCATTTACCTCCCCAGTGAAAACTGGCAGAATACAAAGATGCTCCTTGTAGTTGGAAATGCCTGGAAATCAGATCAAATCAAATCGATAGAGTGGCACGTGAAGCATTCAGATAAACTGGATGGTGTCTTTGTCCCCACTTTCCAGAGGATAAGGCACAGTGTGTCGATACAGTGGAAAAGTTAATGGGATCACCTCCTTTCCATTCAGTCACACTGAGGCAGAATTTATAGCAACCTTAAAACTCCAACCTCTCTCTGTTTTATGCTGATCATTAACCAAGATTATCTCACGTAAGAGATTAGTTATACCAAAGAGCACTGACATCACTAACTGCCATTAAATGTATTAAACTTAAACTCCATAAAAAGAGAGCAGAATGCTCTTGTCAGCAGTTTGAAGGGAGAAAGACACATTATCAGGCTTTTTCTAGTGAAAACAGCAGCTGCCTATTTTGCCCAAGACAGAGATCACAAGATGTCCTCAGAGACTGAAATCCTCTGTCTGCCAAATGCTTGCTTTCACAAGACCCAGAGAAAAAAGAGTGCCTGTGCAAGACTGGTATAGACGGCTGTATAGTTGTACTGGTGATGTTGAAGGGATGCCATTGCCAACACTTCAAGGCTTCCATGTTCTACTAAAGTTAGCATTCTTTCATTTTTTTAACATTATCCATATTTTTACCAGACCAAACAACAGGCTGCAAAATAAATTTTAAAATCTGGCATGCCCAACCTTCCTTTTGATTTATCATCTGGAAGCACTCTGAACCTTGCTCTAGGTTTCTTTCTTTGCCAAATGTATTTTGTCAAATCCTTCTGTCTGTTTTTAAGTAGTTTATCAATCATTATTGGAATAATTTGAAAGAGAAATAGCATTTTTCTTAAGATATTCTGCTTAATAATTGAGATTAATCCTACAAAGGAAAATGCCTTATCTGACTTACCGGATGGGACGCATTGAGTTGCAGCATTGACTGCCACCTGCTAACCCTATGCAGTTCCAGCCCAGCATACCTGTCTGAAGTATCTCCTTCTACGTCCCACCTCGAAGTTTAAGATCTTCTGGGAAGGCCCTGCTCTCGACCCTGCCTCTGTCACAGACACACATGGTGGGCACAAGGGACAGGGACTTCTCGGTGGTAGCCCACCGCCTGTGGAATTCACTCCCCGGGGCAATTAGGTCATCTTCATCCCTCCTCTCTTGGAGAAGGAAGTTAAAAATGTGGATGTGGGAACAGGCCTTCGGGTAATTATGGTGACAAGGACAATGACAATGATGACAACTGCTATGGTAACGGACTATGGACAAGCTTGATGGAGTCTCCGACTATAGAATTCAGCTAGATAAGGCCACAAGGCTGTTATATTTAAGTATGTTTTAATTGAACCGTCCTGAGTCCCTCTGCGGAAGTTAGAGAAAATAAATAAATATTTTGGAAGGAGGAAGAAGTGTTACGATGTGCAACATCCTGGTGATGTTTGGAGGACGGACGGACGATGGCATGAAGAAGGCAAGGGAGAGAGGACTAAATAGGTTGGGGATTGCGGCAGAGAGCCCAGTAACCCTGGTTCGTGATGTGTCACCGCCTGTCTGGGCTAGATTCAGTATAGACAACAACCAGGGGCCTTCGTGGGGGACGGTCTGGGACGGACGGGGGCCGCCCGACCGTCGAGGACTGGGGCAATTAGTGTACGGGGCACTGGGGTACCAAGCGGCAATCAGCTGGGCGGGTTCACGACCGTATACTCGCTAGGAATGTTAGTGAGATCATATCTAACTGGTCTGTGTATTTTCCCTGATCTCTTTAGTTTTATTCTAAATTGAGCAATAAGAAGTTCGTGATCTGAGCTACAGTCAGCCCCAGGTATTGTTTTCACCGACTGGATGGATGTCCGCCACCTTTGGCTGCAAAGGATGTAGTCAATCTGATTTCGGTGTTGACCATCTGGTGAGGTCCATGTGTAAAGCCGTCTTTTAGGTTGTTGGAAGAGAGTATTTGTTATACACAAGTGAGTTTTCCTGGCAAAATTCTATCAGCCTGCGTCCCGCTTCATTTTGTTCTCCCAGACCATGCTCGCCTGTGATCCCTGTTTCACAATCACGCCTTGTTTCAGAGATCATGGACTAGGTAGGCTTTTTGGTTTTATCCAGTAGCATTCTTTTGCTACTCTTTTCTGCTTCTTCAGCAGCTGTGGTTGTGGCGTATATTTGGATCACTGTAATGTTGAAAGGCTTTCCTTGCACTCGAATTGAGATCATTCTGTCATTTTTTGGGTTGTATCCAAGCACCGCTTTAGCGAATTTCTTATTAATTATGAAGGCTACTCCATTTCTTCGATGTTCCTCTTGTCCGCAGTAGTAGATCTGGTGGTCATCTGATGTGAAGTGGCCCATTCCAGTCCATTTCAGTTCGCTGACCCCCCAGAATGTCTATCTTTAGTCTTGACATCTCACCAATAACAACATCCAATTTGCCCTGGCTCATAGATCTTACATTTCAGGTTCGTATGGTGTGTTGAACTTTAGAGCATCGGATTCGTTCACCTCCAGTCCGTCGGCCGCTAGCCTTCCTTTCGCTTTGAGCTAGCTGCGTCATCACATCTGGGGCTAGTTGAACTTATCCTCTGCTCGCCCCCGTAGCGTTTGGCATCTTCCGACCTGGGGCCCTTTCCAATGGCGACCGACATACTCTGGTTGTACGGGCCATTTTGTTTTCTTGCAAGGATCTGGTGGGTTGCATTGCCCTTCCCCAGGACACCTTGGTCTGACTGCTCTGCCACACCGTCCGGACTTGGTGCCCGGCAAGGGGTCGGCTCATACACAGGGAGGTGCTCGCTCAGCCCACGCCCCGACAGGCGGTGAGCCTTTACTGGATCCTTTATTATTATCATCTTCAGTTTTTGGTTGGAATTGTATGCAGTGCCGTCGCTACTGAGCGGGTATTCGACCAAAAGACAAAACTTGTTTTTTTTATAAAATTATGACTTTTAGTGATCACAGCATTCTTTTCTAAGTGATTGCAGACTGCCTCGTTCATTATCTGCTCCAGAATTTTCCTGGTATTGATGTCAGGCTGACTGGATGCTGATTGTTTGGGTCCTTCTTTTCCCTTCTTGAAGATAAGGACAACATTTGCCCTCCTCCAATCTGCTGGGGCTTCTCCCATTCTCCAATAATTCTCAAAGGTGATTGCCAGTGTTTCTGAAATTATTTCTGCCAGTTCTTTTAATTTCCTGGAATGTAATTGCTCCATAAACATTCCTTGTGCATTACACAACATCACTGATAGATCAGAAGCATTTGTATCTTTCTTTCCGTGCGCACACACGCGTTTTGTGTTTTCCCAACTAACACTTGACAAGATCTGTTTGACCCTCTCTTGCTGCTCAAATGTCATCCTGCCAGATTTCATTACATCCCATTAATTCATTAATTAAAAATATTTAAAGAGAGCAGACTTTATTAAATGGCATTAAAAATAACATTTGGAAAGCTATCCTTGGGTGGTGAGAGGAGTCTCTGGTGACAAGAGTTAAGCATCGAAACCTCAGTTTTTGGGTTAACAAGATATGAATTATGTTGCATTGGTAGTGTGGCCAGTACAACCAGAGAAATATTTGATGCAGATAATTGGAAAATCTGATGGCCTGAAATTCGGTAGTTGGTGATTTTACAAGGCAAGCACACAGGGGTGGAGGAGTTTAAAAGAAGGCTGCTCCTATTGTGAGGCTGGAAAAATTGTGAGGTCAGTAACCAAAAATAAGAAATGACCATTTATCATTATATTTAAAAGTATAATATACACACGTGAATTGTTTATGAAAGCATTGGCTGTTGCATGCAAATAAGTTCTGTGACTTCTGTAACTTTTTTTTTTGGTCGTGTCAGGAGCAACCTGAGAAACTGCAAGTCGCTTCTGGTGTGAGAGAATTGGCCGTCTGCAAGGACGTTGCTCAGGGGACGCCCAGATGATTTGATGTTTTATCATCCTTGTGGGAGGCTTCTCTCAAATCCCCACATGAGGAGCTGGAGTTGATAGAGGGAGCTCATCTGCCTCTCCCCGGATTCGAACCTGCTACCTGTCGATCTTCAGTCCTGCCGGCACAGGGGTTTAACCCACTGCGCCACCGGAGGCTCCTACTAACTGACAAAAGTACTGTCAGCCCTCCACATTCCTTGGGGTTAGGAGCATAGGGCACTCCCCTCAAAAGTGGGAAAACCATGAACGCTATTTGTTTAAATAATTTTATTTGAGAGCACACCTCCCTAGGAATCTCTAGGTCCTCCAATGTGACTCTATGTTCAACTTCTACCAGATGTTGGCATTCTCTCTAGGAATATCTAAATCCTCCAGAGGAACTGTAGTCAACTTCCAGTTGACCAGAGAGTTGCATTGCAGAGCCTAAAGGTTTCTAGAGAGACCATATTTATAAATCCACAATCAACTCTGCAAAAGTTAAATCTACAAATGTGGAGGGCCAACTGTTCAAAACAGAATGCTTTTGGTTTCTACTTTTTATGTGTGTACATATATTTATAATAATCACAATGCTGATGAAATATCCAGTCCACTCCCCCATCATGTTGGAATACAATATGAAAGCACCCTCAAAGATGGCCATCCAGCCTCTGTTTAAAAATCTCCAAAGGAGATTCCTCCAAACTCTGAGGCAGCTTATTCCACTGTCAAATTGCTTTTACCATCACACCTATTTTGTATTGATTTTTTCCTATTGTGTCATCTGCTCCATGGAACCTCCCGTGGCGCAGTTGGTTAAATGTACCAGCAGGACTGAAGACCGACAGGTCGCAGGTTTGAATCCGGGGAGAGGCAGGTGAGCTCCCTCTATCAGCTCCAGCTCCTCATAAGGGGACATGAGAGAAGCCTCCCACAAGGATGATAAAAACATCAAATCATCCAGGCGTCCCCTGAGCAACGTCCTTGCAGACAGCCAATTCTCTCACACCAGAAGCGATTTGCAGTTTCTCAAGTCGCTCCTGACACGACAAAAAAAAATAAATCTGCTCCATTTCATCCAAGATGAGCACTGTTTTGATAGAAGGCTGAGGCAAAGAAAATGTTGAGTAGATCTGCCTTAGTAACAATCATAATTGTGACAGTCAGGAGTGCTTACCACCAGCCCTTTCTTAGATTTGGAGGACCTGAAGATGGAAATGCATGCACTGGTAACCTCAAGGTTGGACTTCTGTAATGCACTTTACATTGGGCTACCTCTATAAAAAGTTCAGAAATTCAGGCTGGTTCAAAACATGGCAGCCAGATTGGTAGAGAAATATCTAGCATATTACACGTATCCTAAAGTCACTGTACTGAATACTAATTCGTTTCTCGACAAAGTACAAGGCGTTGTTTTTCACCTTTAATACCATACATGGTTTGGGTCCAGGTTATCTACAGGATTACCTTCTCACGTATAATCCACCCTGAACCCTGAGGTCCTCTGAGGAGTGGTTATTCCAACCAGCCAGAACCTGACTGGTAACCACCACCCAGAGGACCATTTCATCAGCTGCCCCAAGACTGTGGAACGACCTGCCGGAAGAGCTCTGACAGCTAAATAAGCTATCTCTTTTGGCAGGTTGACCCAGCCAGTTTTAATCATGATTTTTAAAGCCATGTCCTATGTTTTAATATGTGTTCTTTATATTTTAATATGCATTTTCTAGAAATACGTTTCAACGTGTATTTTTATAGAAATACATTTAATAAATGCAGTTATAGAATTTTAAAAATGCTTATGTGTTTTAACTATGTTGTAACCCACCTCACACCACAAGGAGAGGCGGGTAAGAAATAACAACAACAACAACAACAACAACAAGCCAGTCAAGGTGGTCCCAGTGATGATCGGCACACTGGGTGCAGTGCCTAAAGACCTTGGCATGCACTTAAATACAATCGGCGCTGACAAAATTACCATCTGCCAGCTGCAGAAGGTCACCTTACTGGGATCTGCACGCATTTGTCGCTGATACATCACACAGTCCTAGATACTTGGGAAGTGTCCAATGTGTGATCCAATACAACAGCCAGCAGAGTCATCTTGTCTGCTGTGGACTCATCTTGTGTTTCAAATAATAATAATAACCGAGTATGGATTGTCGATGTTGCAATTCCAGGTGACAGCAGGATTGAAGAGAAACAACTGGAAAAGCTGACACAATATGAGGATTTAAAGATCGAACTGCAAAGACTCTGGCACAAGCCAGTCAAGGTGGTCCCAGTGGTGATCGGCACACTGGGTGCAGTGCCTAAAGACCTTGGCCTGCACTTAAACACAATCAGCACTGACAAGATTACCATCTGCCAGCTGCAAAAGGCCACCCTACTGGGATCTGCACGCATTATTCGCCGAGACATCACACTGCCCTAGACACTTGGGAGGTGTCTGACGTGTGATCCAATACAACATCCAGCAGAGTGTCTGCTGGGGATTCATCTTGTTGTGTTTCAAAATAATAATAATAATAATAATAATAATAATAATAATAATAATACAGATGCAATATGCATTAATAAAGAGACAATTCAAATGTGAATACTTTCCCACCTATAATTCAGATTCTTAAGTTCATAAAGAGGCCCCAACTACACTGCAAAGTATGGTCAGTATAGACTCAGATCATGCAGTCCAATGCAGTTCATAGTACTTTAAGAGTGCAGTGGTTTCAAAACAATAAACAAAACTGAGCAAGTGTCTGCGCTATGGTACAAGGGAGACAGCTTATCCCCCCCCCCCCCCAGTATATCAAACATAAACTGCAAGTTCCACCAATATTAGTTATGTCTTTTCTGCCAGTTGCACTTTCCGTGAATATACAAATAATAATTGTAACTAGGATCGAATAAATGCCAATTCTTAATTCAAGACCAAATGAGATGTTACCTACCATAACATATCAGTAATTTCTTTGATATGAGAGGTCAACCCTCCTGTTTAAGGAGCTCCGTTGGCTGCCATTTATTTTCCGGGCCCAATTCAAGGTGCAGGTGCTTACCTACAAAGCCCTAAATGGTTTGGGACCCATCTACCTGCGTGACCGCATTTCTGTATACGAACCCACACGATCTCTTCGTTTATCTGGAGAGGCCCTGCTCATGATCCCACCTGCTTCGCAAGCGCGATTGGTGGGGACGAGGGACAGGGCCTTCTCGGTGGTGGCCCCATGACTCTGGAACTCCCTCCCCAAGGACATCAGGCAGGCCCCAACGTTGGCAGTCTTTAGAAGGAGCTTGAAATGTGGATGTTCCAGTGTGCCTTCCCAGAATGAGGAATCCTAAGCAATACGTCCTAAATGCACTTTACGAGAGACTTAGTGCTGTCTGCACGCCCACCTATCTCTAAAATATCCATCCTATTTCCCTTGGACATGCCCAGCATTTTAAAATTTTAATCCTTACATTTGGCCCTGTCACAGGTTTTTAAAATGAGTCGTGTTATTATTATACTGTTTTGCATTATTGTATTGTTTTGCATTGTTATGAGTTATTTATTGTTGTTCTGTTGTTATGTTTTTATGATGTATTTGGGCTCGGCCTTTTGTAAGCCGCACCAAGTCCTGCGGGAGATGGTAGCGGGGTATAAATAAAGGTTTATTATTACTATTATTATTATTATTATTATTATTATTATTATTATTATTATTATATGTGCTTATATCATCTTGTAATTTTTATAATTTTTAATGACCTCAAGAGCCTTGCCTGACCAAGTGAATGAAATCTAGATCTAGATGCCTGCATTTTTTAAAGCCGGCAGTAATTCTAAACATATTTTTTCGCTTGTTATCCAGAGGGCTGGTCTTCAGCACCAGAGGAATCTGCTGACATCTACTGGTGGGTATTTGAAATAATTGGGGATCCTTCCACTTTAGGATTTACTCTCATTGCTGGGTTAAAGCTGATTGTTAGGGTAGAGCAGTGGTTCTCAACCTTTCCATTGCCGCGACCCCTTAATACAGTTTCTCATGTGGTGGTGACCCCCAACCATAAAATTACTTTAGTTGCTACTTCATAGCTGTAATTTTGCTATCGTTATGAATCGTAATGTAAATATCTGATATGCAGGATGTATTTTCATTCACTGGATCAATCTGGGCACAAATACCCAATACACCCAAATCTGAATACTGCTGGGAGTTGTAGTTTCTGGGATTTATAGTTCAGCTACAATTAAAGAGCATCCTGAATTCCACTAATGAGGGAATTGAACCAAATTTGGCACACATAACTCCCATGAACAAGAGAAAATACTGGTAAGGTTTGGTGGACATTGAGCTTGAGTTTGGGAGTTGTAGTTCACCTACATCCAGAGAGCACTGTGGACTCAAACAATGGTGGATCTGGACCAAACTTGGCACGAATACTCCATATGCCGAAATGTGAACACTGGTGGAGTTTGGGAAAACAGACATTAACCTTTGGGATTTGTAGTTCACGTACAATCAAAGAGTTTTCTGAACTCCACCAACAATAGAATTGGGCCAAACATGACACACGGAACCCCCTTGACCAACAGAAAATACTGTGTTTTCTGATGGTCTTCAGTGACCCCTCTGATGTCCCCTTGCGACCCCCCCCAGGGGTCCCGACCCCCAGGTTGAGAAATGCTGGCAGTGCCATAGCCAGAAAAAAAATTCGGGGAGGGCTGAAAATTTCGGGCAGGGTTGAAAATTTCAGGGAGGGTTGAAAATTTAGGGGGGGGGGGTTGAAAATTGGGGGGGGGGTAGGGTCACACTGAAGCAAAGAGCACAGCAGGGGGCAGAGCAGCCTTCAATAGCCTGCAGCTCCGCCCCTGTCAACCACCTCCACCAAGTCTAGCCTCCTTAATGAGAGCATTCAACACCCACCCCACTCCCCAACTTGGTTGCTTCGCTATATCGGCTATTGCTGAAAGTAATGACAGTGTGAATAAATTGTCAATATTTGCTTGGGGATTTGGTTAACCAGTTAAAATTCATGAGTAAACCAGTTTTTTTTTAACCTGAAAAATTTCGGGGGGGGGGGGGGGGTTGAACCTCTAACCCCCCCTCCCCCCCCGGCTACAGGCCTGAACAATGTAGAATGAAATGTTCTACTGGTCCACATTGCACAGCAGCAAATCCACGAGTTCTGTCACTTTGCCTTCCCACTCTATCTATATATATAAAAATGCTCTGTGCATAATGAGTACCTTAAAAACAAAAGAACCAATGAACGAAATCACACCAAATTTGGCAACAAAACGTCTCACAACACAAGGAGTGACCATCACTCAAAAAATTATGATTTTGTCATTTGGGAGTTGTAGTTGCTGGGATTTATAGTTCATCTACAATCAAACAGCATTCTGAACTCCACCAACAATGGAATTGAACCAAACTTGGTACACAGAACTCCCGTGACCAACAGAAAATACTGAAAGTGTTTGGTGGGCATTGACCTTCAGTTTTGGAATTGTAGTTCACCTCCATCCAGAGAACACTGTGGACTCAAACAATGATGGATCTGGACCAAACTTGACAGGAATACTTAATATGCCCGACACCAAATTTGGACACAAGACAACTATCAGGCCAATGAGTGACCGTCACTCATAAAAACACTGGAAAACACAGCAGAAGGGACTTAAAAAGCCAAAAAACAAAAAATACATTACAACTCATGCGCAAAACCACACATATATATACAAACACACATATATACACATATACACAAATGCACATACAAAACACATATACACAGAAAGGGGGAAGGAAGGAAGGAGAGAAAGAGGGAAAGAAGAAGGGAAGGAGAGGAAAGAAAGAGACAAGGAAATGAAAAGTGAAAGAAGGAAGTAAAGTGAGAGGGAAGGAAGGAGAGAAGGAATGAAAGAGAGAGGGAGGGAAGGAAGGAAGGAAAAAGAGAAGGAAGGATGGAACCAAAGAGGAAAGGAAGCGAGGAAAGAAAAGTAGAGAAGAAAGAAGAAGGGAAGGAAAAAGAGGGAAGGAAGGAGAGAGGGAGGGAGGGAAGGAAGGAGAGAAAGGAAGAAGGAGAGAAAGAGGGAGGGAAGGTTGGCCACAGCAACACGTGGCGGGTACAGCTAGTTTGGTAATAAAATCTTTAGAAACAAGAAAAGCCCTCATGGATCAGATTCGCTTCTGGTGTGAGTGAATTGGCCGTCTGCAAGGATGTTGCCCAGGGGACTCTATTTATTTATTTATCGTGTCATCAGCAACCATTGTATTACAATTCTAACAGACACAGAGATTAAAAAGAAAAAGAAAAAAAGAAAGAAAGAAAGAAAGAAAAACCACACAGATTTTGCAAATTTGGTATTTGGTTAAATGTCCTTTGACCAGTATCTGGCCACTTGGAGTGCCTCTGGGGTTGCCGCAAGAAGGTCCTCCATCGTGCATGTGGCAGGGCTCAGGGTGCATTGCAGCAGGTGGTCAGTGGTTTGTTCTTCTCCGCACTCGCATGCCGAGGATTCCACCCTGTAGCCCCATTTCTTAAGATTGGCTCTGCATCTCGTGGTGCCAGAGCGCAATCTGTTTCAGCGCCTTCCAAGTCGCCCAGTCTTCTGAGTGCCCAGGGGGGAGTCTCTCATCAGGTATCACCCATGAATTGAGGTGCTGGGTTTGGGCCTGCCACTTTTGGACTCTCGCTTGCTGGGGTGTTCCAGCGAGTGTCTCTGTAGATCTAAGAAAACTATGTCTTGATTTAAGTCGTTGACGTGCTGGCTGATACCCAAACAGGGGATGAGCTGGAGATGTCTCTGCCTTGGTCCTTTCACTATTGGCTGCTACTTCCCGGCGGATGTCAGGTGGTGCAATACTGGCTAAGCAGTGTAATTTCTCCAGTGGTGTGGGTCGCAGACACCCTGTGATAATGCGGCATGTCTCATTAAGAGCCACATCTACTGTTTTAGTGTGGTGAGATGTGTTCCACACTGGGCATGCATACTCAGCAGCAAAGTAGCATAGCGCAAGGGCAGATGTCTTCACTGTGTCTGGTTGTGATCCCCAGGTTGTGCCAGTCAGCTTTCGTATGATGTTGTTTCTAGCGCCCACTTTTTGCTTGATGTTCAGGCAGTGCTTCTTGTAGGTCAGAGCACGGTCCAAAGTGACTCCCAGGTATTTGGGTGCGCTGCAATGCTCCAGTGGGATTCCTTCCCAGGTAATCCTCAGAGCTCGGGATGCTTGTCTGTTCTTAAGGTGAAAGGCGCATGTCTGTGTTTTAGATGGATTAGGGATCAGTTGGTTTTTCCTGTAATAGGCAGTAAGAGCACCTAGAGCTTCGGAGAGCTTCTGTTCTACCATCTCAAAGCTCCCTGCTTGAGCAGGACTCTATGATTCTATGAATCTATGATTATTCAAAAGAAGTTTGAAGGCTTCTTTAATGTGGAAGGAACCTCTATAAAAGCTACACACAAGGTCTCCTAGACAGGTGTTTGTGGGAGGGAAATGGTTAATGCCGCAGGACGGCAGCTTTAGCTTTATCCCTTCAGTCCCTCCTTTCTTCCAATCTCTTTCTTCTAAGATGTCCCCAGTGCTGAATTCTTATTCAACTTCGAACTGACAAACTGTTTTTAATCTTTTCCTTCCATCCAGCTTGAGGATTGGGAAGCAAAAATCAATACTGGCTGGCAGGTGATCAAGCAGCCTGAGACTCAGGCTGTGAAAAAGCACGAGCAAGAGAAAGGACAGGTGGGTGAGGGGAGATATGACTAAGTGGCATGAATTACAAGAGGCCTCTGATTTCTGTTCCTTGGCCTTGAGCAGAGGAGGATTGTTGTTTCAATCAAGATGTGAGTTCGCAGCTGTCTAGATATACTTCTGAAAGGCACACTGTTTTCTCAGGTGGTTGTAATGTTCTTTGATAGGAAAAGGAGCAATTGCACCGATAGATGGTAGAATCTGATTTTCAATGCTATATCCACTCCGTCCTTTAGAGTTTTGAAAATTTCAAACAAAATCCTTCTCTTACAATTGTGGAAACGTATCAAAAGATAACAGATTAGCCACAGTCTCTGAGAAAAAAAATAGAAGGATTGTGTACATGCATGTCAAAAAGTGCCAGGAGAAAGGGTTCTAACCAATCTTCCAACTTTCACATGTGAAATATGAAGAGGAAATTCCTAGATAAGACTGACATGTGAGAATACTACTTTATTTTCAAGATTTCCCTGTAGGTATAAAAAAGAAACAGATGAGAGAGAATAATAATTTTTACTGATGAGTAATTATTGCGACTGAAATACCAACACCATTTTCCTTTGCACCACTGGTTGACCCTTCCCAGGCCCCTTCTACACTGCCAGATAAAATCCAGATTATCTGCTTTGAATTGGATAATGTGGATTATTGCAGGTCATCACCTTTAAAGCCCTAAACGGTTTGGGACCCACCTACCTTTGTGACCGCATTTCCTACCACAAACCTACACGATCTCTTTGATCTTCTGGAGAGGCCCTCCTCTTGCCCCTTCCACTTTCACAAGCCCAACTTATGGGTACAAGGGAGAGGGCCTTCTCTGCTGTGGCCCCTCGCCTTTGGAACTCATTACCTGGGGAGATCAGACAAGCCCCTACCCTAGCAGCCTTTAAGAAGGCTTTAAAAACTTGGCTCTTCCGATGTGCCTTTGGAGAGTGACCACTCAACCCATTTGTCTATTTCCATCTACAGTTGTCCCCTCAATAAAATACCTTCCCTTGTTCCCTATAAAGGCCAAACTCCACTGCTCCTCCTTCTCGGGCTCCTCTCTCATAAATGCACTTTTTATTCCTAACTCACCCAGGGTTTTATCTTTTAATATTTTATCTCATACATCTGGCCCGCCCTCTGTGTTTGATTTATGTCATTTTATATTAGGTTCTTGTAGGTTTTTTTGGGCTATAGGGCCATGTTCTAGAGGCATTTCTCCTGACGTTTCGCCTGCATCTATGGCAAGCATCCTCAGAGGTACCCTCACTACCTCTGAGGATGCTTGCCATAGATGCACGCGAAACGTCAGGAGAAATGCCTCTAGAACATGGCCCTATAGCCTGAAAAAACCTACAAGAACCTAGTGATTCCAGCCATGAAAGCCTTCGACAATTCATTTTATATTGTTTATTTTATCTGTTATTTTATATATTTTGTTATGATGTTTTCCTGTTATTTTTTTGTCTAATTGTGTTGTATTATTTTGGGCTTGGCCTCATGTTAGCCATCCCAAATCCCCTTTGGGGAGATGGAGGTGGGTTATAAATAAAGATTATTATTATTATTATTATTATTATTATTATTATTATTACTATTATTATTATTATTATTATAGAGAAGCCTCTCCATCATCTCACCAGGTGTACCTGTGAGGGTGGTGGAACAGAGAGAAGCCACCCCCCACAATCTTAAACACAGGTATGTTGATAAAGGAGAATACAATCCTTCAAATAACCTGGATCTCAGCTTTTTAAGTCA
Source organism: Anolis sagrei ordinatus (assembly GCF_025583915.1). NCBI lineage: Eukaryota > Metazoa > Chordata > Lepidosauria > Squamata > Anolidae > Anolis > Anolis sagrei. Next base: position 119,615,087 of record NW_026847438.1, read on the forward strand.
AGTCATATGCATTGGTAAAAATGTGTCTCTCCACATTTTGAAGGCACAGTTTGGAAATGAAGCATTACAAGTAATAACTTGCAGTGTGTTACTTTGAGGGTGTTGTTGTTGTTCATTCGTTCAGTCGTCTCCGAGTCTTCGTGACCTCGTGGACCAGCCCACGCCAGAGCTTCCCTGTCTGCCGTCACCACCCCCAGCTCCTTCAAGTCAAGCCAGTCACTTCAAAGGATACCATCCATCCATCTTGCCCTTGGTCGGCCCCTCTTCCTTTTACCTTCTACTTTCCCCAGCACAATTGTCTTCTCTAGGCTTTGCTGTCTCCTCATGATGTGGCCAAAGTACTTCAACTTTGTCTCTAGTATCCTTCCCTCCAGAGCAGTCGGGCTTTATTTCCTGAGGATGGACTGGTTGGATCTTCTCGCAGTCCAAGGCACTCTCAGAACTTTCCTCCAACACCACAGTTCAAAAGCATCTATCTTCCTTCGCTCAGCCTTCCCTAAGGTCCAGCTCTCACATCCGTAGGTTACTACAGGGAATACCATGGCTTTGACTATGCGGATCTTTGTTGCCAGTGTGATGTCTCTACTCTTTACTATTTTATCGAGATTGGACATTGCTCTCCTCCCAAGAAGTAAGCGTCTTCTGATTTCCTGGCCACAGTCTGCATCTGCAGTAATCTTTGCACCTAGAAATACAAAGTCTGTCACAGCCTCCACATTTCTCCCTCTATTTTCCAGTTGTCAATCATTCTTGTTGCCATAATCTTGGTTTTTTTTATGTTTAGCTGTAACCCGGCTTTTGCGCTTTCTTCTTTCACCTTGATTAGGTTTAATGTGCAACATAAAAGATACTTTGGAAAATATCACATCAGCTACGAACATCTCTAAAAGTGTGAGTGCAACAAGTACCATGTACTCATTAGCTTAAAATGATTTTGAAGAGTGCTCTGGAGAAGTGAGGGGCCATTTAGGTAGTTTTGTGTAATTTAGTGATTAAATGAAACCATCAAAATAATGCTAATTAGTAAGGCATTTCTAATTAGAACTCTTACTTTCAACAAGCACTGAGCAGCTAATTAATTTCTTGAAAAAGTAATATAGGGAAAAGGTTTCCAAATGTTGGTTTTTAGAGTATATCAAAGACTCTCAGTGCTTATACAAATTGAAATTACAGGATAATATTATGGTAGAGAAAATGATAGTCAAAGGGTAAATTCCAAACCTAACAAAACACTGGAACACAGATGGATTTTCCAAGAGAAACTTTGTAGCAATCAGTTGGATAAGTTTAAATTAGGCTAGTCAAAGTCCTGAAGTAGAGCGACCAAGCCTCCCATATTTCCTGGGAAATCCTATATTTCAGATAAGCTTTTGGGATCCTCCCGCCTCCTGTGTTGCTATTCCATTTCTCCCTTCTATCTATATAAATAAAAATGTAACGTTCGTTTGTGGGATTAACATAACTCAAAAACTACTGGACCAATTGACACCAAATTTGGAAAGAATATGCCTAACAACCCAATGAGTAACCATCACTCAAAAATTGATTTTGTCATTTGGGAGTTGTAGTTGCTGGAATTTATAGTTTACCTACCATCAAAGAGCATTCTGAACTCCACTAACGATGGAATTGAACCAAACTTTGCACACAGGACTCCCATGACCAACAGAAACACTAGAAGGGTTTGGTGGGCATTGACCTTGAGTTTTGGAGTTATAGTTTACCTACACCCAGAGAGCACTGTGGACTCAAACAATGATGGATCTGGACCAAACTTGGCACGAATACTCCATATGCCCAAATATGAACACAGATGGAGTTTGGGGGAAATAGACCTTGACATTTGGGAGTTGTAGTTTCTGGGATTTATAGTTCACCTACAATCAAAGAGCATTCTGAACCCCACAAACGATAGAATTGAACCAAACTTTCCTCATAGAACCCCAATGACCAACAGAAAATATTGTCTTCTGATGGTCTTTGGCAACCCTTCTGACACCTCCTCGTGACCCCCTCCCAGGGATCCCAAACCCCAGGTTGAGAAATGCTGCCTTAAAGCCATCCAGTCCAACTCATTTCACCAGGGCAAGAAAACATAACCCAAGCCCTCCTGACAAAGAGCCATGCAGCCATAGATATAGATAGATAGATATGATTCACAAACACACACATATATGTATATGACAGATATAGTATCATAGATTTGAAAGGGACCCCTACAGAAGGACAATTATATGCTGCATGTTCCAGAGTAGGCAAACCAGACCATCTCCACATCAACACTGACAAAGAAACAAGAAGAAATACTGTCTACCCACAAGCATAAAGCAACTACATATATTAGAAACCAACACTTTCTCATTACTTTATTTTCCAGATGACCAGACTGGGCCACAGCAACGCGTGGCAGGGGACGGCTAGTTTAGAAGTAAAGCCTTACTTTATTGATATGTGCTGGCTGGCCCATAGCCAGGATTTCGATTCGGGGGGGGGGGGGTGAGTTTTTTTCAGGGGGGTTCGGGGGGGGCTGAGTTTCGGGGGGGGCTGAGTCTGAGTGAAAGAGGGTCTACCCTAGCAAACCTTTTGTATCATTACCCCAATACCCCCCATGCATATGGGATATATTGAGTATGGTGATCAGATCATGATATGAATAAACATAACAGTTTAAATAATGCACCAGTAAGGCCTTTTCGCGAACCACCATGAGAATTTGGGGGGGGGGGGGCTGAAGCCCCTCAAGCCCCCCCCCCCCCCCGGCTACATGCCTATGTGCTGGGGAGGGCACTTTGGGGAGGGAACCACCAGGGAGGGGAGGGGAGAGGGAAAGCCATGCATCAGTGATGTCCCCTCCTATCTCCAAGGTGGAGGAAGCACCAAAGATTTTCCCCACTTCAGCCCAAGCTCCATCTCTGCAGTGAAGAAAGGGGACACAGTTTATGGGGACTCTGTCTCCCCCTTGCTTTCAGGCAAGTGAAGGGAGAGAAGGAAAAAGAGAAGGTGTAAGAAGAAAAGGAGGAGAAGGAGGATGGGGAGAGGAGGAGAAGGAGAAGAAGTTCATCATATTCCTATGAATTTTTTATTCACAACTTTGTGCATACATGAAATGGAACAACCGGATCAGGTAAGCCATTCTCTCCCACTTCACATTTTGCTACAGCAACCTAACTCTGAATATCTTTGTTTTTCCAGCTCTACTTTACAAACCTGCCGGTGATGCTGCTAAAAATATCCAGCTAGACAAAGAACAAGGAGGAAAAGTGGAGCCTTTGTAAAAAAAAAAAAAAGTTTCACTAAGCAATAATAAATAATACATTGTTTTGTTTAGTGTTATCCATTCCATGAACATGTTATGTTGTGCCACTAAAATGGGAAAAAAATGGTTGCGACTACATTTCCCTTAAATTCATGGCTGAAAGTTGATCATACTCCCCTCAAGACATCAGTGATGCTCAGCATCCCTGGCAAACAGTTGAGATGTGATCAAACGTTGATCAAATTAATCTGTTAAATGATTTTACCAGGTGGAGCCCAGCATGTCTTGCTTTCCAGAAGGCCAAACTAGACACAGACAGGTAGAAGACAAAAGCAGAGGTTTATTCTCACTGGACATAGAGGATGTCACCAGGGAAAGCTCTCCAATGTGCTGACATAACACAATTGAAAATACAGAGCATTTGTATTTCATTTGACATCTAGTCAAGAAACCTGTACTAGCACCTGACTGTTGAAAAACTGGCTAGGATCCACACCCTGAGTGGCTCAAGACTCAGTCGGGCATCCTTGCTGGTTGGCTCTTTGTTGTAGTGGGAAATTCCATAAACTGTCATTGGAGCATTTTGTGAGGATTTATTTGAAAATCCTCACAAATTGGAAATACATGTGTCGGCAGCTGATTGGCTAAGCATGCCAGGAGCCAGAGTTCTGATTGGTTGCTGTCTCTAGCTTGCTGCTGAGACAAACAGTTTTAACTACCACTTTCACTTTGGAGAGTGAAGAGAGCGCTGACTGGAAATAGCCAGGAAGGAAATGGCTGGCAACTCTCTGAAGCCAGATCATTTAAAGGCATGAAATGTAAATTTAAAGATTGTATAAAAGGACTGTTCATTCCCTCTGTTCTCTGTGTGAATTCAGAGAGACTGCTGTATATATTGTTGCCTTGTTTGACTTTTGGAACTGAAGTAAAGATACTGTTACTTGTTACACAAGCCTGAGTGACACTTCAATATATTGCAGGGTATATCTTGGTTCAAAATCTGTGGTAATGCTTCTGTTTACTCACAATTACCAACTGTCACGTAATGTGTTCAGCAGTTGATGGTGGTTGGTGATGGAAGGGTTAATGAAAGTATTAGTTCTAATCTGTAAGTAAGAGTTCATGGGTGAAAGCAATTAAAGGGGATGTATGCAAGAGAAAGGTTGCAGCTGGGTGTTTCTGGATATAAGGAGTGAGCCTTGGAAATGATCTTCGGGAGAAAAGTATTTGTCATATTTTGGTGGTGGATGCTGCTGGTTTCCCCCCAGGTCTCTGGATTTTTGGTATCCTGACCTGTCTCCTGAACTCTTAGAATACTGGAACCTTTAATCTTTGGACTGGCTGTTGACTATGGTAGACTCTTGATTCCTGGACTTTGTTTATTGAATTCTTGGCGTTCGACCACTGAACTGGACCTTGGACTACGGAGTTATCTTGAACCTGCAACAGTGTTTGCTATTTTTATTTTTATTCTGTGGCTGAGTGCTATCTGTGTTTTATGTTTTGGACTATTAAAACAGCCAGAAAGTAAGTGCAAGTGGTCTTTTAATTAAATTGTTCAACATAAACTGGGAGTTTAGTTCATCTCTGCCTAAATAAGGCAGAGCTTTGGCATCGTGACACCAACCCCCACACATTTGAAGAGCCAGTCTCTTTCATGGTTTTCCTCTGAGAGGGGCGTGATCTGAAAGAAATGTGGTTCAGCAATATGCAACAGGGTTGGCACACATATATTTGGTATAAAGGGAAAAAAAGGAAAAAAATGGTAATCATTTTATAAGATTATCAATTTTGAAAATCTGGGAGAAATATAAAAAGAAATTATATAATAAAACACCTATGTGGGTGTCACCTCTACAAGCTGGTCAAAGACATTGTATGGGATGGCATGAATGGCCAAAATATAAGGACCTATTAAAAAAGAAAGAGGAGAAATGACTTTAAAATCACAACAGGAATTAAATACGATACATCAAAAAAATCTCATGGTTAGACGATTGGAAAATTAAAGAAAAATATAAAAAAGATAATGAGATAGGTTTACTCAAGAAAGAAACTTCTGGGACAATATAATGGAGTCAGGGAAAAACTTAATAACAAAGATATACAAAAATTATTAGAATGGGAATGGGAATCAAAGGAAGGAAAGAATTATAAGAAAAGATGGAATGAAAACATCAGAAGAAATATTAAGCAAGAAGAATGGGAGGAAATTTGGAAGAAAAAATATAATTGTGCAATTTACTTAAAGGAGAATTGGGTTAATACAGCATACTGATGGTATATGACTCTGAAGAAGTTAGGAAAAAGTTATAATAACACGAGTACAAGCTGCTGGAAATGCAAAGCAAAAGAAGGTTCATATTTCCACATGTGGTGGACCTGTAGTAAAGCTAAAGAATATTGGAAAGAAGTACAGAAGGAACTACAAGAAATATTGAAGATAAACATCCCATGGAAAGCAGAGCTATTTTTGTTAGGAATGCATGACTTAAAAAATAGAAAAAACCCCGGATAAACTTTTATTTCTAATGACAACGGCAGCAAGGATTTGCTATGCAAGAAGATGGAAATAAAAAGAAATACCAGACGAAAATGGGAGACTAACAAAAATACTGGAGATAAAAAATATGGATAGGCTCGCCTTTCTTATATCAAGGAACAAAGGAATAAACATGAAATAAACAAATTGGGAAAAGGTTGCTGAATACGTCAAACAAAGAAATAAAAAGATTTTGATTTAGCAAAGAAGAATCAGACAAACATAAAAAGTAAAAAGCAAAGTTGAGAGGAGAGGAAGAAGGCAGGAATCAGAGGTCGGAAGGGAGGAAGAGGAAAGAAGGAAAAGAAATTTGACCTTTAGAAGATACTAGGAAGTCAAAACAGCTTTCACGTTTTCATTTTTTCTCTTCTTCTCTTAAGTTTTCCCTTATCTATCCTTCCCTTTACCTTTTCTTCTCCCCCTTTTTTACTCTTATTTTAATTGTAAACCAAATACTCAATAAAGATTATTTTTTTAAAAAAGCAATATGCAACAGGTTCTTGATGGGCTAACAGGTTAGCTCTGGTTAGCACCGTGGTTCTCAACCTGTGGGTCCCCAGATCTTTTGGCCTACAACTCCCAGAAATCCCGCCAGTTTACCAGTTGTTAAGAGTTTTGGGAGTTGAAGGCCAAAACATCTAGGGTCCCATAGGTTGCGAACCACTGGGTTAGCACAATAGGGTTAGTCAAATGTACACAATGACGTACATTTATTGAATAATTTTCCCCATCTCCCAGTTCACTGTGAGGCGATTATGTAAATTAAAGGAAGGGATTTTAGGTGTGACCAGACAACTTTCCAAAGTCAATTAAATACAAAGGTTTGGTGAGACACAGGCACATGCTCACTGAGTCTGGTGGAGCAGCAGCTTCTATTTCATACTCTACTACATTTCATTATACGTTTCCTAATTTCAGAATCCGATTTCTCAGTATCACATCCAGATACCTCTTTCTGCATATTCATTAAGAAGAGGTTGGCTCCTCTACCACACACACACACCCTCAAGAAGCTCAGCTGATATTTGAAAATGATCAATTTGGGACCTGCACACCAAAGCCCATGACTTTATTGTTCTGGTTCCCCGGAGCTTTCATCCTTAACAGGCTAAAATCTACAGGAAACATGGCTGTGTTTCTGTTGTCACTTCTGATCAGAGCAATGCTAAGGGGAGGGTGGAGGCGATGTGGAGGGCTGAGGCAGGGAATAGCCGTAGGCCCCACACACAGCTAGCAAGCATGCAAATGAATGCCAGCTCTGTAAAAATAGCCGCAGCAGTCACCTTTTATTACACGCAAGTTATTGGGCTTGGGTTACTGGAACTGGCAAAAGGAAAATGATGAGCCGGGGAGAGTGAAGTAAAAAAAGGCATAATTTACACAAAGTAACTGGATTTTGCTAATTCTGAGACAGAATGAGTTCTACCCATTTATATCTTCTCAGAGACATAAAAGCTTTGGGGTTGTAATGAATAAATGATACTTGTTACACCAAAACCCTTAAAGCACACAATTGGGATACAACCATCTAGAAATGAGCAAGGGGTGCAAATGAGCGCATGACATTGTGCCTGAGTATTTCTTTTCCCTTCATTTTGGTGCTGCATTCTTTGTCATCCTTCTCCGATCTTCTCTCCTCTCACATTCCTCATGCATCAAATTGACCCACTTAAATCAATAACATATTTACATCAGATGGGGAGCATACATAGTCAGATAACGTCCTTCAGTACTGAACATACTGAACAACTGGAAAGTGTGTTGCACAAGAGGCTGGAAAAAGTTGCACGGAAACACTACCTTCAGTAGAGAGAATTCTGAAAATGTTCCAAGAGCCACAATCTTTTATAATAACTTGATTTATAACCAACTCTTGTCCAAATATCTCAAGCTGTGCAGAAGCACAACCTACCACTGCTATGCTCAAACTTAATCAGAAATACTCCTTGCAATTTTTCCCTTACACTCCATATATTATCCTACCAGTAGGACAAACATGCCTGGCATGGCAACTTAAAGCATCTTTATCATCTTTCCTCTCCAAATGTCTGGAAACTGGCTGATAATACCACCCTGGTGTTAAATCTTAATGTTGCTCTTGTGAAAACTAGGTAAAGGTTTCCCTCTGGCATTAAGTCCAGCCGTATCTGACTTTGGGGGTTGGTGCTCATCTCCATTTCTAAGCTGAAGAGCCAGTGTTGTCCATTGACACCTCCAAGGTCATGTGGCCAGCATGACTGCATGGCGTGCCATTACCTTCCCACTGGAGTAGTACCTATTGATCTACTCACATTTGCATGCTTTCGAATTGCTAGATTGGCAGAAGCTGGGGCTGACAGCAGGAGCTCACGCCGCTCCCCGGATTCAAACCTTCTGTTGCAACTCAGGGTAGTTTTCACCTTGCTCCCAAACACCACCACACCAAAGCTGTAGATTTTGTAGTTTATTGAAGAAAAGGCAAAGTCAAAACATAGTACAAGAAATGCAAAGTTTCAAAAAGGCTTAAATGCAAAGACACGGTTCCCAAGATCCAAAGGCAAAATCATGAAGCATGATCCTTAAGCAATGGTCAAACAATAGTCCATGAAAAACAGTTGAACACAAGAACCTAAAATCCCAGACTCAGGAAGCCAGAAGCGTGCTGCTTAAAGCCAAGGTTAATCCATAGAAGTTTGCATGGCAAGGGCCACATTGAATTTACAATGCCTGTGTGTTAGTGAGAAGGCTAAATACCCTTTGCAGACATGAACGCATTGCGATGACCGTTGGCATACTTGGCTTCTCGCTTGCTTGCCAAGCGAGAGCTTCTCTGGACTCTTAATTGCAGACGATCTTGCCTGCTCATTAATTCGTCATCTTCAAGGCTCTCTAACCCCTTATTTTGGTCCAGCAACTGGACCGGATCACTGTGGGAAGGCAAAGGAGGCAAAGACATCTCCACCTGGCCATGTGGGAATTTACTCTCGTTATCATTCTCACTGGCATTCTTTTCCCCTGAGAACTGACTTGCTGTTTCCCCTTCTGCAGCCTCACTATCAACCCTGTCTGAAGCATGAACAGAAATCTGTAACCCATCATCCTCATCATCATCTTGTAGGAACTCTGGCTCACAAAGGCCACAGGGGTCAGCTTCAGATTCTGAGTCAAGCTGAGTCACAACACCTGCAACCTTCCGGTCAACAAGTTCAGCAGCTCAGCAGTTTAACCCACTGGGCCACTAGTTTGCCTACTCTAGAGCTATCCTAAGAGACATATGCATACTTCATCTGCATTTAATGAGATGCCGAGGACTTGTGTTTTTATTGTTTTTATTGTTTCTACTGTTTTTATATGGCCTATATTATATGTTAATGTTTTTAATTATATTTTATGTTGTTGAGGGCATCAATTGCCGATTGTAAACCACCTTGAGTCACCTTCGGGCTGAGAAAGGCAGTATATAAATATTAGGCTAGGACGATCAAGGAAAAAAATGGTTCTAAACTCGTTTCATATATAGGGGGCAATGGCGATTCGATTTTAAAATGATTTCTGAAATTTTCTTGTAAAAAAGATCAGAAATAGCAGGAAATCCGAATCGCTTCGTTTGCTTCGTTAATGGAAGGTGCCCCTCCCTCCCTCCAGAACCATTAAGTATTCTTTGACAAAGTCAACCTAAGCAAACACTTTTAAAATCTCGCAGTTTCCCTTCCCTGGTGGGCATGGCTAAGCACAGCTCTCCTTGAAGGCCACGCCCCCAGTAACCTTCAAGGAGAGCTGTGCTTAGCCACGGCCACCTCGTCTCTCTGCATGGCAGCTCGCCACCAGAGATTTTAAAACTAACACTTTTAAAATCTCGCAGTTTCCCTTCCCTGGCGGTGAACTGCAATGCAGAGGGACGAGGTGGCCGTGGCTAAGCACAACTCTCCTTGAAGGCCACACCCCCAGCGACCTTCAAGGAGAGCTGTTCTTAGCTACAGCCACCTCGTCTCTCTGCATCGCCCTACACTGCTAGCCAGGAAAGGGAAACCGTGAGATTTTAAAACTAACAGGGAAGGGAAACTGCAAGATTTTAAAACGTGGCCTTCAAGAAGGGAAACTGCAAGGCTTTGCCAAAGTTGCTTAATTATTCTAAAAATCAAAATAACTGTGGGAGACATCCGAAAATAATTCTGAACAATGGGTAAGTGGTTTAAATTCAGAATTACTCCTCCCACTATTCCTGCATGGCTCAAAATTAGTTCAAAAGGGATTTTTCCTGAATTAATTAAGATTTTAGAAGCTTCCGAACAAACTTGCCCAAGTAATAGAAATACTAGCACAAAGTGTTGGAAGTGCAAAGAAAAAGAAGGTTCATACTTTCACACCTGGTGGACCTGTAAAAAGGCAAAAGAATATTGGAAAGGGGTTCAGAAAGAATTACAAGAAATTTTACAGATTAAAATCCCATGGAAGGCAGAATTATTTTTATTAGGAATGCATGAATTAAAAATAGAAAAAAACTCAGACAAAATTCTTTTCCTGATAACAACGGCAGCAAGGCTCTGCTACGCCAGAAGATGGAAACAAAAGGAAATACCAGACAAAAACGAGAGACTGACAAATTTTTTGGAAATTATGAACATGGACAGGCTTACTTTTTTAATATTAAGAAGCAAAGGAATGAACATGAAAGAAACGAATTGGGAAAAAGTGATGGAATACTTTAAGCAAAGGAACAAAAGGATCCTGATCTACCTAAGGAAGAGAAGGAGGGAAGGGAGACTTGAGCCATATCCTCTCTCAGATCTGTCCACCAGGTTTTTTTTCTGTACAGCAGCAGGCAAGATCTTGTGGGTCTATCCCCTTGACCAGATGCCTGTAGGATTTGAATATGTAAGTGGGTAGGGATTCTGTTGGTGTTCCATGTGTGGTGTCAAAAACTGACATTGACGCCACCCTTGGGAGATAATCATACTTGACCCCAAGTGATTGCCTGTGATGATGATGGTGACCTGATCAGGTTTAGACTCACTGGGACTCAAAACTCCCGCTGGGGTGAGGGAACTATTAGGAAGTTAGAAGTGCCAAATCATATAACATGCCCAGGCTCGCTACAGGTTAAAAACAATAAAAAGGGCTTACACCGAAAAAATAGACATACAAAAAGGAGTTAGACAAGGGTGTCCCCTTTCACCACTATTATTCATACTGGTTCTCGAAACTCTGTTAGAAGAGATAAGGGAGGACAAGGACCTTCAAGCTATGAGAGTGAGATCAGAGGAGTATAAGGTTAGAGCATTCGCGGATGACGTAGTCTGCACTATGGAAAGACCAATTGAATCCATTCAAAAATGGATTCTAAAAATCGAGAATTTTGGAAGGTTAGCGGGCTTCAAAATAAATAAAACCAAAACAAAAATCCTAACAAAAATGTATCCCAAGAAAGGAAGGACCTTCCACAAGAAATCTCAGGGATAGAAGTTGTCAAAATTTTTAAATATCTAGGGATACTAATTTCAACCTCCAATTCAAACTTACTAAAGGACAACTACGAAAATACCTGGAAAAATATTTTAAAAAACTAGAAAGAGGGAAATCATTAAACTTGTCATTACTGGGCAGAATCTCTGCAATCAAATTGAGTGTGCTACTCAGTATGTTCTTCCTTTTCCAGATGATCCCCATTATCAAGATGAAAATCTGCTTTAATAAATGGAATAAGGACATGCAGAACTTTAATTGGAACTGGAAAAGTTGTAAGTTTGGGAATTTCAAAGAAAACAAGGTAGCATTATGTATTGTTTGAGGCAGATATGGCAAGGGCAAGATTAAGTGACAGTACATACATGGATGGAGAAAGCAAGAATGATTTAATATCTGCCTCACCATTCAGTTATCTTTGGGAGTGTGAACCACACCACCCACAAAACCTCACATTATTGCTACTCTCCTATAACATTTTGACACATTTAGGCTGCCTCATCAACTAAAATCTGTCGGATAAGGAAGATCCTACCACCGTATTGCTACAGTTAGCATAGCCTCTTATTTCACATGAGCATATAAACCCACTGCCGTGAAAAGATAATCACATAGTGGGTTTATATATAATAATAACATAGATACATTTAACATTGTACACATAATAATATTATATACATAATATTTAAGTAACCCAATTCCCACATTGACCGATTAGATGTAGCCCCAGAAACCTCTCTAAGGGACATAGCTCTTTGGGCCAGCAGCATATTGAAGAAAAAGCTCTGAGTGTTTTACCCCAGCTCCCAATTTTGGAAAAGAACCATACATGTATCTAGGTTTTTCGTTTTAAAATGGGGATTTACAACCATTCCATTTTTAAAATCTCTGTCAAACCTTGGAAGATAAGAAGGGTAGGCCTGGTTAGTACTTGGATGGAGTACCGTCAATGAATTCCAGGCAATATAGGTTGGACTTCAGAGGAAGGCAATGGGAAACTACTTTTGAGTATTTCTTTACCTACAAAACCTCCTATGAAATTCATGGGATAATGATATATTGACAGGCAACTTGAAGGCACATACACTTTCAATTGTGTTTATTTCGAAATGCTAAACAATCCACTACATGTTGAAATCCTGATAAAACATAGCATACGAAACATAACAGCAAAACCTCACAACCTCTGAGGATGCTTGCCACAGATGCAGGCGAAACGTCAGGAGACAATGCTTCTAGAACATGGCCATACAACCCGAAAAACCTACAACAATCCATAACAGCAAATATGTGTCATGCTGACAAACGAATATGAAAATGTAAGGTAAGGGCCCTTCCAGACAGACTGAATCCCAGGAGGAACTGGGATATTTTATCCCATATCCTCCCACGATTGAAGCCCCACACCAAACAGCAGATTTCCCCAACGAGAGGTTGATGTGGAAGGGTACAGATCCAGTTCCCAGCACCCCCTTTCACCTCAAAAATGTATGTAAGGGGCCTGGCTACATGTTCAGGCCTCTCTGGTGAAAGCTCCTGGTGCGTCGAAATGACATGTCAGGAGTCCGCCTCAGAACCTCCAGATTCGCCATTTTCATGTGCCAGGAAACTGGAGAGGCCTGAGCATGCAGCTGGACCCCTCACATAAGTTTTGGGGGTCAGTGGGGGGCTGGGAGGGGAGGGTGGGGGTGCCATCCCACTCCTTTAGACTCTTGGAGCCTCAAGAACCAGGATCGCAGTAGAGACTCAACCCGAGGATCATGGATGCGGAGTCCAAACCACAGAGTCCAAACCCGGAAAGATCCAGACCTTACATTAAAGTTTGGATCTTTTCAGGTGTTTTATTAATCCAGAATAAACTGGGAAATCCCAGTTTACCGCAGATTAATTCGGGTTTACCTGAGGTGTCATTTGGGTTTTGGGTTCACATTTTGGGTTTGTCTGGAGGGTCCCAAGAGAGCTGGAGAAGGTGTGAATAAAAATATATTCCAGTTCTATAATACTGTAGTTATTTGGCCATTGCTCAGAACCTGGAGAGATTAGGAAAGCCCCTACCCTAGAAACCTTTAAAAGGAACCTCAAAACCTGGCTCTTCCACTGCGCATTTGATGAATCAATTTACATCCTCACACTAGTGTTTAGCTTCAACGTTTTTTGTTATTGGAGTACATCCCCCCTTATGGGAAAGCTTGGCTCCACGACCTCCACTATAATGAGCTCTCCTCCGCAAATAATCTGTCTTTGTTTTATCTCGCCTGAGTTTTTAATCTGTATTTAACCAGATTTTCTTTTATCCATTACATGTAGCTTGCCCATGTTATTGTGATTGTGCTTATTGTAATCTTATATTGCTATGTTGTCATTTGTTTTATGTAATTGCGTTATTGTTGTTGTTCATTCGTTCAGTCGTCTCCAACTCTTCGTGACCTCATGGACCAGCCCACGCCAGAGCTCCCTGTCAGCCGTCACCACCCCCAGCTCCTTCAAGGTCAGTCCAGTCACTTCAAGGATGCCATCCATCCATCTTGCCCTTGGTCGGCCCCTCTTCCTTTTACCTTCCACTTTCCCCAGCATAATTGTCTTCTCCAGGCTTTGCTGTCTCCTCATGATGTGGCCAAAGTACTTCAACTTTGTCTCTAGTATCCTTCCCTCCAATGAGCAGTCGGGCTTTATTTCCTGGAGGATGGACTGGTTGGATCTTCTCACAGTCCAAGGCACTCTCAGAACTTTCCTCCAACACCACAGCTCAAAAGCATCTATCTTCCTTCGCTCAGCCTTCCCTAAGGTCCAGCTCTCACATCCGTAGGTTACTACAGGGAATACCATGGCTTTGACTAGGCGGATCTTTGTTGCCAGTCTGATGTCTCTCCTCTTTACTATTTTATCGAGATTGGACATTGCTCTCCTCCCAAGAAGTAAGCGTCTTCTGATTTCCTGGCCACAGTCTGCATCTGCAGTAATCTTTGCACCTAGAAATACAAAGTCTGTCACGGCCTCCACATTTTCTCCCTCTATTTTCCAGTTGTCAATCATTCTTGTTGCCATGATCTTGGTTTTTTTAATGTTTAGCTGCAACCCAGCTTTTGCGCTTTCTTCTTTCACCTTGATTAGAAGGCTCCTCAGCTCCTCCTCGCTTTCGGCCATCAGAGTGGTGTCATCTGCATATCTGAGGTTGTTAATGTTTCTTCCAGCAATTTTTACCCCAGCTTTGCATTCATCAAGCCCCGCACATCGCATGATGTGTTCTGCATACAAGTTAAAAAGGTTGGGTGAGAGTATGCAGCCTTGCCGTATGCCTTTCCCAATCTTGAACCAGTCTGTTGTTCCGTGGTCAGTTCTACTGTTGCTACTTGGTCCTTGGACAGATTCCTCAGGAGAGAGACAAGGTGGCTTGGTATGCCCATCCCACCAAGAACTTGCCACAATTAATTATGATCCACACAGTCAAAGGCTTTAGAATAGTCAATGAAGCAGAAGTAGATGTTTTTCTGAAACTCCCTGCCTTTCTCCATTATCCAGCGGATATTGGCAATCTGGTCTCTCGTTCCTCTGCCTTTTCTAAACCCAGCTTGAACATCTGGCCACTCTCGCTCCATGTATTGCTGGAGTCTTCCTTGCAGGATCTTGAGCATTACCTTACTGGCATGAGAAATAAGGGCATTATTATCGTTCATTATTTGCGTTTCCGGTTTTATTTTATGTAATTGTAGTTTTGGGCTTGGCCTCATGTAAGCCGCACCGAGTCCCCATCGGGGAGATGGTGGCGGGGTACAAATAAAGTTTATTATTATTATTATTATTTTCATTATCCCCTTTTAAAGTTTTGCATTGTTTCAAATGTGTTTGCACAGCAGTGTTGAAGGATGGATGCAGCTTCTCCATTCCTCTCCAGTCAACCTAGTTCTTGTTTTCCTTTTTTCAGTTTTACTGCTAATTCTGCATTTCTCTTGCTCCTGTGGAAATTCTGACAGACAGAAGAACTGCTGATTTCTCACAGTCAACAGAAGGTACATTTTCTAAAAATAAAACAAAACTGAAAAGAGAATTTCATTTCTGTTTGTGCTTGCACTTGGGGAGTCCCTTTTCAATACATCTTGGATACTCAGAGATGCTTGTTAATAAGCTCAGAAGACACAATTAATTCAGCAGGCCTTGGAGTTGCCCAGTTAGGGAATAACTTACTTTGTAAACACAGTACCACATTTTATTCCTGCAACTCTGCAGACACCAGACAGCTGGCACCCTGGCAACAGGCTTTGTGCCTTGTACACATGAAAAACAAGAGGGAAGTGGCTTTGTACTACTCCATCTTTCCTGTAATTAATCTGTATGTGAGTGTGTGTATCATCTATCTCTGTATCTAATCTTTCTATATATCAAATGGTGCAAGAAGAGGAAGGGAATAAAGGAAGGTGCACAGCGAGTAAAGACAATAAGATGGGAAAGGTGATCATTCCCCTGGAACTGGGCAAAGGAAGAGGACAGAGGAAGCAACAGATGACCAGCCATATGTATCTCAACCAGTACATTCTGTTTGTCTCAAATTAAGATGGGAAAACTTACAAGGACAATTTAAAATGGCAGATGGAGAATAACAGAGCTGGACAGAATCGTACCCAGACAGAATAATAATTATGAAGTTGGAAGCCCAACTTAGTTCAGCCCCCTTGCAAAATGCAGAATCCATAATGCAGGGTGCAACTTTACATCCTAGCGGATGGCATTGTTCCAGGAGATACTCAAGAGTTATGAAAGTGGCAGATTGTTCCTCCTGCCCCCTCTCTTGAAAGCAGAGGCACAAATTACGTTGGGACAGACAGGATTTGAACATCCATATCTCAATGTTTGCAAGAGTGGATATATATCTCTCAGCTAAAAATGAAATTCATGTTCCTTTTTCTTACATTGGAGCGAAGGAACCCTAGAATGAGTCTCGCTCCTTTCATTTCCCCATGAGGCAGAGTATAAGAGCTCTTTTTTCCACCTTAAATGGAGTCATTTCATAAATACTGCTGCTAAGCCACAGCTCCCTTATTCTATATTTGGTCCTTTAATCCTTTGCACTTCACAACACAAAATCTTACATTTCACACAGTTGAATCTTAAGCTTTTGCTTTGGCCCTCCATTCCAGCCTGTCAAGTACATTTGAAACTTGATTTTCTATTCTGCAGTTTTAGTTACTTCTCTCAGAATCGTATCATCTGTAAAACTGTCATGCATTCCTTCTTTCAACTCATATACAAATACTGAACATTATATAGCCTAGGAAAAATGCCAATGACATTTCTTCCAAGCTGATGCTGAACTACTAGTGAGCATTTCCGAGATGCAAATGTTCATTGTTACATTCACTATTCTGTCAATTACGATATCATGGCTGACTTTGTCAAAGGTATGGGATATATTCCTCCTTCTTATTTCCAGTGCCCAGCAACAAGGCTATGCAAGAGAATAAACATAAACCCCAATATTTGAATGTAAAATGGCCACAGCTTCTACTGCGTATCACTGCAGCAAGCTTGGCCTAGAGATTATTGGATCTAGGCGAACCCGAAGCTCCCACCTCCGTCACACGCACGGTTGGTGGGGACGGGAGAGAGTGGCCCCCCACCTCTGGAACACCCTTCCAAGAGGAATAAGACAGGCCCCATCCCTTCCCTCTTTTCGTAAGAGTTTGAAGACTTGGTGGTTTCAACAAATCTTTGAGAGTGGCCAATGCTAGCTCAGCTCAGACACTGTCCAGACATAACCTTGCCCCTATATATTACCCTGGTCATTCTCCTAACAGGTCCCTGGAAATAGCCCATCCCCGCTTTTGTTGCTTACCTATTAAAGTACTGTACCTAAATACCAGTCCCATCTTATTTCAATTTGTATCAGTCTTGTTCCAGCCTTTTTAATTGTCCTGACCCATTCCTTTTCCATGCCCTAAAAAATAGACATCAAGAGCAGGCAGGATTTTTTCTTTTAATATTTATGTGTTGTTAAGTAATTCCATGCTTATGTTCCTGTTACTGTTATTTTTTGTTCATGTTGTAACTCTGTATGTTTTGATGTTGTTGCTTATTATCAAAACATACAGAGTTATTTATGGAGATGATGATGATGATGATAATAATAATATCAAGATATGCCAATAATATCATGCCCTGTGAGGCTTAAAGATCTGGGTATGTTTATCCTGCAGAAAAGTAGGTTGAAAGGAGACATGATATCCATGTTTAATATTTTAAAATACGAGGGTTGAATGAAAAGTAATGTCTCCACCTTCGTAACTCTTCAACAGATGGCAGTACTGGTATGTGGCAGGTACTGGCTTGTTCAGTAAACTCTCCTCTACAGTTCCATTTTGGCAGGAAGCCTTAGCATTGAATGGTTGAGTTGTCAAAATGCAAAGTATGGAACCTTGCACAGACGGTCGGTCAATGCAACTTAAGCAATATGCAGTCATTGAATTCTTGACAGCAGAAGGTGCCACTCCAAAGGAGATTCATCAGAGAATGCAAGCGGTTTATGGTGACTGTGTTGATGTAAATACTGTGCATCGTTGGATGAGTAAGATTAAAGTTGTTGAAGTGGGAACATCTGACTTGCATGACAAACAAAGAGTTGGACATCCTGTGACAGCAACCACCGAGTTTCACAAGCAAAAGGTTGACAGATTGATTCAGGATGAAATTTCAAGCATAATCGGCATTTCACAAGAACGTGTGGGTCACATTATTGCTTTGCTTGGCTATTGGAAGATCTGTGCACAATGGGTACCCAGGATGCTGACGCCTGAAATGAAAGCACACAGACTTGAAACTTCAGAGACTGGATTTCACTATTGTATGACATCCATCATACAGTCCAGATTTAGCACTGTCTGACTTCTGTCTGTTCCCAATGATGAAAGAAGATCTGCGGGGCATCATTATGCTTCTGATGAAGAGAACTGTGAGATGCTGGTTGTGGAAACAGAGTGTCTATTTCTTCCATGATGGCTTCAGAAAACTTGTTCATCATTGGCAGAAATGTAGCCACCTGAACATTAGGAAATTTATTATTTATTTATTTACAGCATTTATATTCCGCCCTTCTCACCCCGCAGGGGACTCAGGGCAGATTACAGTGTACACATATATGGCAAACATTCAATGCCAATTTTGACATACAACATATACAGACATACACAGAGGCTATTTAACTTTTTCTGGCCGCCAGGGAGCTGTCGCTTTCATCGTCCATCTGCGACACTGATGAAGTACTTCCGCATTCCCCGCATGCTTTTTTGCTGGAGTGCTTGCTGGAGTCTTTTTTTATGGCCTCATAAATTAGTTAATTTAGCCTCCCCACACTTTAAGGTGGTACCTAATTTTCCTACTTGAAAGATGCAACTGTCTTTCGGGTTGCAAAGGTCGACAACAGGCTACACAATTGGTTGGAAACCCACTCCAACCCGGGCTGGCTTCGAACTCATGACCTTTTGGTCAGAGTGATCTTAATGCAGCTGACGCCCAGCTATAATAATCCTTTCCATGTAATTCTATTGTTCTTTTTAGAGTGAGAAAATGATCCAAAACAGCATATTTTTCAAACATTATTGAAACTTTGGTCCCTATTCTGGACAAAAAAAATACAGGTTTTTTGGGGCATAGAAAAAATGTATTGCACTGAAAACAGCATGTTTTACACAGACATGCTATTTCCTGCTTTACCAATGTGGTTTTTCATGCATCTGTCTATATAAATAAAAATGTAATGTTCGTTTGTGGGATTAACATAACTCAAAACCACTGGACGAATTGACACCAAATTTGGACACAAGACACCTCTCAGGCCAATGAGTGACCATCACTCATAAAAACATTGAAAAACACAGTAGAAGAGACTTAAAAGCCAACCCCCCCCAAAAAAAAATACATTACAACGCATGCGCAAAACCACATATATACACAAACATACAAATATAAACATAAAAACAAATATATACAGAAATATATACACACATATATACACACACAAAACACATACACAAAAAGGGGGAAGGAAGGAAGGAAGGAAGGAAGGAGAAAAGGAAGGAGAGAAAGAGGGAAAGAAAGAGGGAAGGAGAGAAGGAAAGAAAGAAAGGTAGAGAAGGAAGGAAGGAGAGAAGGAAATAAAAAAGTGAAAAGGGGAAAGAAGGAGAGAAGGAATGAAAGAGAGAAAGAGGGAGGGAAGGAAGGAAAGAGACAAGGAAGGATGCAACCAAAGAACAAAAGAAGTGAGAAAAGAAACAGGTAGAGAAGGAAGCAAGAAGAAGGGTAAGAAAAAAGAGGGAAGGAAGGAAAGAGGGAGGGAAGGAAGGAGAGAAAGAAAGAAGGAGACAAACAGGGAGGGAAGGTTGGCCACAGCAATGCATGGCAGTTACAGCTAGTTTTTAATAAAAATGTAATGTTCATTTGTGAGATTAACATAACTCAAAAACCACTGGACGAATTGACACCAAATTTGGACACAAGACACCTATTAACCCAAGGAGTGACCATCACTAAAAAAAGAATTGATTTTGTCATTTGGGAGCTGTAGTTGCTGGGATTTATAGTTCACCTACAATCAAAGAGCATTCTGAACTCCACCAATGAACCAAACATGGCACACAGGACTCCCATGACCAGCAGAAAACACTAGAAGGCCTTGGTGGGCATTGACCTTGAGTTTTGGAATTGTAGTTCAACTACATCCAGAGAGCACTGTGGAGTCAAACAATGATAGATCTGGACCAAACAGGGCATGAATACTCCATATGCCCAAATGTGAACACTTGTGGAGTTTAGAGGAAATAAACCTTGGCATTTGAAAGTTGTAGTTACTGGGATTTATAGTTAACCAGTCCATCTTCCTTCACCAGGGCAAGAAAAGGTAATCAGAGCCCTCCTGTCAAAGAGCCATCCAGCCTTAGATAAAGATTGATATATATGATTCACACACAGACAGATATAGTATCCTTGATTTGAAAGGGACCCCTAAAGAAGGACAATGATATGTTGTATGTTCCAGGGTGGGCAAACCAGACAATCCCCACATCAACACTGACAAAGAAACAGCAATAAATGCTGTTTACCCACAAGCATATAGAAATTACATATATTAGAAACCAACACTTTCTCATTACTTTATTTCCCAGATTACCAGGCTGGGCCACAGCAACGCGTGGCAGGGGATGGCTAGTATTTCTATATAATATTAATCTATAAATACGGTACATTGTTTAGAATTCAAAACTAGAATTTGGGAAGTGGTCTGTACCAACTCCGGCTCCTGATTTTACTGCCCACAGAAGGAGTTTTTAAAAAAGCTTTCCTAGTGTGGGCCTTTAATTTTGTGTGGAATTTTTTAAAATCTAAAATCTCTGCTGGTATGCTTCCAAGTCTTGTTGTATTTTATTTCAATTTAATTTTAATTCTAAAATAAAAGCTGGTGCTTTCATATGATGATAGCAAATGACTAATTTAAAACAAATAAGTCAGGGTTAATTAACATCGGCTTGCGGTCCCTGGCCAGGTAGCCAGCATTTGCTTTTGTGGGGTCTGCTTCAGCTGAACGAGCCCCTCTCCGGGGTAAATCTTTCACAGAACCTACCCTGCTTGCTTCCTCTTACATAGCTTGAAAAAGCACCTACCTGTGCTTTATCGAGTCTGAAATTTTCTGAGGGTTGTATGTCTTTCTCGACAAACTCATTAGGCACTATTTATACCCACTGCAGCTGTGAAGCGAGAGGTTTTGAACTCTGGCATTTGACAGTAGGCTTTGTTTCTCATTTACATTTGCATATTAAAGTGTTTGCCTCAAATAGGCTGTTGAAATTAATTCAGGATTAATTGGTGTCTTTATCTCATTAGAACAATCTAATTTAAGGATGATGAAATTGTTTAGCCTCCCGTTTGTATAATTAGATTGCTCTGAATTGCTGTCATTATTGGCTCTTTAGCATCATCTGTAGGCCTCAGACAGACAAGAGCTCCAACCTCATAAAGACCAATCATGTGTTACAGCAGAGCACCATTAACCCTTTTCAGTCCAAATTGATTCAAGCAAAATGGAAGGACTGTTTTCAGCTCAGACTCTCAGGACCCCCGAGCACATTGAATTGTATTATAATTTTAGCTTTGTATTATATTAGGAACAGAATCTGACATTCAGTGAAAACACAACCCAAAATCAGTATCTCAAGATTTTGGTGGGTTACTTACTTACTTAGGCAATCCCTCGTTGTCCGAGTAGGATTGTCTTCCAAGATCTGTGTACTGGCGGTGAGTCCGTAGTTGACTGTGGAGCCCTATTCTTGATCTGCATTTTCTCCCGCAGTGAGGGCATCAGTTCCCAAGTGGAAGGCGGTCCTGTCAGGGTTGGTTTGACGCGCCTTCCTCTTGGCATGTTTCTCTCTTTCGCCCTCCATTCATGCCTCTTCAAATTCTACAGCACTGCTGGTCACAGCTGACCTCCAGCTGGAGCACTCAAGGGCCAGGGCATCCCAGTTGTCAGTGTCTACACCAGAGTTTTTAAGGTTGGCTTTGAGCCCATCTTTTCCTGCCCTCCAACATTCCGTTTTCCATTCTTGAGTTCGGAGTAGAGCAACTGCTTTGGGAGATGGTGGTTGGGCACCTGGACAACATGGCTGGTCCAGTGGAGTTGATGGCGGAGGACCATCGCTTCAATAATAATAATAATGTTGTTGAAGGCTTTCATGGCCAGAATCACTGGGTTGTTGTAGGTTTTTCCGGGTTATACGGCCATGTTCTGGAGGCATTTTCTCCTAGGAGAAAATGCCTCCAGAACATGGCCATATAACCCGGAAAAAACCTACAACAACCCAATAATAATAATAATAATAATAATAATAATAATAATAATAATCTTTATTTATACCCCGCTTCCATCTCCCCGATGGGGACTCGGGACAGCTTACATGAGGCCAAGCCCAGCAACACAATACAATAACTAAAATCAAAACACTCACCATAACTTGATAAATTACATAAAACATAAAGATACAGTGAACAATATAAAATTAAAATCAATCATGACACAGTGATTGTGACAGTGACAGTGAGGGGCCGCATGTACAGAATAAAATACTAAATCTAAGAAACGAAAATCACAGGGTGAGATAGGAGCAGATTATTTGTGAAGGAGAAACTCTTTGGACATGAGGTCAAGAAAGGTCTTTGTACAGGAGAGGAGGAGGTATACTCTAGGGATAAATGTTGAGAGGTAGCAGCAATCTCAGATTATATGGTTAATCACAAAAGCGCAACGGAAGAGCCAGGTTTTAAGACTCTTCTTAAAGCTTTCTAAGGTGGGGGCTCACCTAATCTCATTGGGTAGTGTATTCCAAAGTCGAGGGGCTACTGAGGAGAAAGCTCTCTCCCTTGTTCCCACAAGACGCGCCTGAGATAACGGCAGGGGTGAGAGGAGAGCCTCCCCTGAGGAACAAAGGGATCGGGCAGGTTCATGGAGGGAGATACGGTGGTCTTTGCTTCTTCCAGCACGCTGACATTTGTCCGCTTGTCTTCCCAAGAGATTTTCAGGATTTTTCGGAGGCAGCGCTGATGGAATCGTTCTAGAAGTTGCATGTGACGTCTGTAGATAGTCCACATCTCGCAGGCGTATAGCAGGGTCGGGAGGACAATAGCTTTATAAACAGGCACCTTGGTATCCCTACAGATGTCCCGGTCCTCAAACTCTCTCTGCTTCATTCAGAAAAATGCTGCACTCGCAGAGCTCAGAAGGTATTGTATTTCAGTATCAATGTTGACTTTGGTGGAGAAGTGGCTGCCAAGGTAGTGGAAATGGTCAACATTTTCTAATGTTACACCATTAAGCTGTATTTCTGGCATTGGAGAGGGATTAGCTGATGGCTGCTGGAAGAGGACTTTGGTTTTCTCAATGTTCAATGACAGGCTGTGCTTGTCTTATGCTTTCAACACTACCTTCCAGATCCCCAAACCAGTTTGGAAAGTACAGTCCAATTCTACTTTTTTGCAAGCTCTAGAACAACTTTTACAAATGCATGAGGAATTTCTCCAGTCCTTCACAGAATGTCATTACAATAATCTTAAAGTCAAAGGTTAGCCTACATGTTCTGATATAGTCCTATAGCTGAGCATACGGCATCATGTTTCATCTCTAACTTACAAATATAAAAGTATGGTGGAATAAGCAAGTTAACCCTTTGTAGGTTTTAAACAGGGACCGGATGGGCATCTTTTGGGAGTGTTTTATTATGTATTCTTGCATACCAAGCGATCCGACAGAATGGCCCTTGTGGACTCTTCCAACTCCATGATTCTACAATTCTCCATGTACCCAATAGCCCCAAAGTTTTTCATGAGGACTGTTCTTGTCTGGCATTTCTTTTTTACATGTATCACTCACACAAGTAATTAAATATGTAAGCTATGGACATTTCATAATCCATTTCTTGGTTTGAAAGAAACTACTTCCTCTATCATGGAAGACAATACAGCAGCTCATGAAACGATTTGGGCAGTCACATCACATCTAGCAACAGCTGGTTGTGCCTCAATACACTGCTAATTTATGGTCCCAAGACAATGTGTTGATTTTGTTGCTTCATGAAAAAACAGACAGGCAGAAAACTATGGCAAGGGCAGAGGGATCATCCTCACCTCTTTCATTGGAGTATTTTGACCTGCTGACTTAGAAGTCCATGCCCACTGAAAAGCAACATCAATGCCGTGAATGATTATACTGTCCCTGGTTGCAGTTGGGCTCTCTCTACAGTTTTTTGTTATACTTTGTTCATCCCTACAATCAGCTTAAGTGGTCTAGAAGGAAAAAGTGTCTTTTAAACTGGGGCTTGAAGTCCCAGTTTTGGTCAGTTGGAGTTTGGAACTGTTAGAGAGAAGAAGTGTTGGTGTTAGTGAGAGCAAGTTTGGGTTTTAGAAAAGATTGTGTCAGTCTTGTGTGAAGTATTCAGAGTGGCTATTGAGTAAATAGCTACAATACTGTAAAGGAGCAGTACCCCGTTAGTAGTCTGTTCAATTCTAGTTCAGGGTATTTTTGGCTAGATTCCTAAGGGGCAGTTTTGGGAGTTACTTTCAGAGATTCATTTCCTGAAGTAATTTTCTGTGGTGGAACTTTGAAGACTTGTAACCCAGAAGTTTTTACAATTTTGACTCAAACACAGCCACAAGCATTTTATGCCAGTATTTTACTGAAACCATTAAGCATTTGAACCTGAGTATTTCAAGCCTGTTCAATAAATGTTCTTGTTATTTTATTCAACTTATACCAGCCTCAGTGTGAATACCTTTGTGGTCAAAGTATTACTAAAGTCAGCTTCACAGCAGCCTATAAGAAACTATAGTGGCACAGTGTGTGTTACAGAACAAACTCTCAATATTACCTCAGCCTGATTATTATTGAAGTGGTGGCAGCGGAATTCATTTGAAGAATCATTTTAAGTCTCTCAGTTCTAGTGGTTCCCAGTACCTAACTTCTAAATATACAGTTGGTTCAACAACCATACATCCTTATCCTTGTGAGCGTTATAATTTTAGCTGAGCAGCGTTGGGGTTGTTTTATATATTTCTCCGTCATAATAATTTAATTAAAAATCCTACTACTACTCGGCTGCTCTTTATAACCTTTAATGTTGTCAGCAATGTTATTGGTCCCTGTAATCTTGCTCCCAGAGCAGATGTGAGGACAGAGTTGACATCTGGTTTTATGAAAGACTCCTGTTCTTGTATTACCCTAGTTTTATGTTTATTCTGTTGTCGGTAGCTTTTTAAAGACCTCATCACATTGAGGTCAGTAAGCTGGGGGGAACCCATTGCCCTGCCCTGCATTGCATTGCCCCGCATCACATTGCCCCACATTGCCCACATCATTCCACATTGCCCCATGGGGGGGGGGGGAGCGTCACCTTACATATTCTCACTGCTGCCTTTTATAACAGTTTCACCTCATTTCAGTGACAGAGCCCTATCAGATGTAGATTTTGCCTGTGTGATGAACTTCTAAGAATTGGAGGCTCTCAATTTTACATAATTGCTGCCTCTGGCTTTTGAGGTAAGTCTTTAGAACAGGGGTCCTCAAATTAAGGCCCGGGGGCCAGATAAGGTCATTTACCTGACCCTCGCTCAGGGTCAACCTAAGTCTGAATTGACTTGAAAGCACACAACAACAACAACAACAACAACAACAACAACAACAATCCTATCTCATCAGCCAAAAGCAGGCCCACAGTTCCCATTGAAATACTAATAAGTTTATATTTGTTAAAATTGTTCTTCATTTTAATTATTGTATTGTTTTTAAGTGTATTTGCACAACAAATAAGATATGTGCAGTGTGCATTGGAATTCATTCGTGTTTTTTGTTCTTCAAATTTTGTGGTACTGTGACCTGGCCCTCTGTTTAAAAAGTTTGAGGACCCCTGCTTTAGAGACTTCAGGACTTCCTTCTAAGACTGGGATGGGGGAAAGCAGGGGAAAGTTTTATCCCGTTCCCTTCAATCTTTCCCCATCTTCTGGGATATGGCCAGCCATCCCATATCCTAAATTCACCCGCCCTCAGCTTTCCTCTGCTTTCTTCTGCTTTTCTCTATTTGGAGTCAGATGTGGATTTTCATCACTTTCCTGATAGCCAGGGCTGACACCATATCAGTAAGCTTCTACGTGTACAAGGGGAAACTATGGTTCTGCTCCTAGTTTATGCTGCCTTGGGGCCTAACAATGTAAAACTCTAAGTGTTGCTAATACCCGACTCACGCTTGTCTATCGGAAACAGTGAGGGTCCTCTTTTCAACAATTTTTAATCATTCTGAGAATTGTTTTTGAGATTCAGAAACTGCTTTATTCCTCTCAAGTACACTATTTCCCCCTCTCTGTCAATTCAGCATGCTATTTAGGGTTTTTTTTTCTTAGTCAACTCAGTGACATCTTGTGTTCAGTCTTGCATTTGCAAGGTAAGAAAAAACTGGGTTTGGCTTTTCAAGCATTTTCACTTTTTTACAAGTTTGTGGTGCATAACTTATGAAATAACTGGGGAATACCTATATGGTTAATATGTATGAATAATATATTGCTTGGGTGCATTACCATCATATGAACTAAGGCCCGGGGGCCAGATACGGTCCTCCAAGGTCATTTACCCAGCCCTCGATCAGGGTCAACCTAAGTCTGAAATGACTTGAAAGCACACAACAGCAACAACAACAACAATCTTATCTCATCAGCCAAAAGCAGGTCCACACTTCCCACTGAAATGCTAATAAGTTTATATTTGTTTAAATTGTTCTTCGTTTTAATTATTGTATTGTTTTTAAGTGGTTTTGCACAACAAATGAGGTATGTGAAGTACACATAGGAATTCATTCATGTGTTTTTCAAATTATAATCTGTCCCTCCAACAGTTTGAGGGACTGTGACCTGGCCCTCCGTTGAAAAAGTTTGTGGACCCCTGAACTAGAGTCTCGATATATCAGAAGGGAACACAATTGTAGTCTTTCTATCAGTGCTGAACATTCTAATACTGAATAGAACAAATTGTAAAATTATATAAATCTCTGTTAAATACCACTGTGATATTAATTTGGATATTTCTAAAAATGCAATTATAGCACTTCCTATAGGTATATGCTTGTTTTGTGGTGATAACCGGTTGAGAATAAAGGCTATTGGATGCAAGGTACAAATGTCACTTCCTCGGCATCAAGAAATAAAACAGTTGGATGTCCTGAAGAAGTTGTGAAAACTGGAAACTTTTAAAAAACATTATCTTCAATGAGGAAACTGAGAGATATTAGATTCAGGAAGACAAATAACGTCAATATAAGAATTGCTTAGATTGTGTAGATTTGTCTTGCATAAAGTTTTAATGTGATATTATGCTTTTGTCTCGCTATTTTTGCTTTCTTTCTTTAAAAAGGAAGTAGTCTCTCGCTGTACAAAAGTTACAAATATGTAAGATATTTGTAATATCTTTGCCATTTGTACATCTTCAGACTCCCAATGATATTTACTAACTCAGCTTTCACGCTTCCTCTTTAATGCTTTGATCATTGATTTTTGACCTATATAGTTTATAGCCTCCACATTGGAATCCCTGGCAGCCAATCAGGTTTCCTTCTCAGCCGGTGTGACAGAGATAGAGCATGAATTATTAAGTTATTGCAGTTGACACATCAACCCTGTTATTATAATCTGGCAGCACTTTGCAAGGAGTGACAGGTCTTCACTAATTCACTTTGCCTTTGCTTCCATGGTAGGCAGCATTAGCAGTGTTAATCATGTGCAATGAACTTTGTATATTCAAAGGGTTGCAATAGGCACTTCCTAGGATTGAGACCATAATTTAGCCACAACCTAATGGTCACTGATTGTAACAATAAGTAATTATGTCAGCTAAATGCAGTGTTGATGACAGTCAATGGTAGCGGTCAAAGTCATCACACTGTTTTGGAGCCGAGCTTGAGCTATCCCTTTAAACAGACAGGATTGACCAAAAAGCACCAGTGAATGCCTCTCTTGACAGCTTTTAACACAAAGGATAGGAGTATAATTTGCCCAGAGGTTCTCTTACACCAGTATAATTAATGGGAATACATTCTGTCCATGCTTTAAAAAATCTGAGGAAAGTAATGTAATACAATATGTAGCCTATAAAGCCCTAAACAGTTCCTGTCTGGCTTACCTATCCAAACGTATCTCTCCTTATGAACCATCTAGGACTTTAAGATCATCTAGGAGGCCCTGCTCTCGATCCCACCTTCCTCACAGATGCGTTTGGCGGGGACAAGAGACAGGGCCTTCTCAGTAGTAGCCCCTCGGCTATGGAACACCCTCCCCAGGAATATAAGATTGGCTCCCTCCCTTCTAACATTCCACAAAATGGTTAAGACCTGGCTATTTGAGCAAGCTTTTTCTACTGGAGCATAATTAGACATAAATGAATGTATGGAATGACTGATGACGCAACTGGACAACGATTTTAGTAAGGAGATGCCGAGGATCTTGTTTTTACAAATATATTTGCTTTTATATTACATTTTAAATGTTACATTGTTTTTATAATGTTTTAACTGTATTTTGATATTTGTTATGGCATCGAATCGCTGCCGACTGTGAACTGCCTTAAGTCACCTCTGGCTGAGAAAGGCGATATACAAATGTGGTAAATAAATAAATAAATACAATATGTAGAGACAGGTTCAGTATATTTAGAGATTATGAAAAGGTGGAAGGAACAGGAAGAAAAAGAAAGGAATGTGCTTCAGTCTCTTTAAGCTGCAGTCTCTGAAGAGAGACAAGAAGGTGAACTGCGTATTAGGAGTAATCCTTGCCTGGCTTTTTAAAAGATGTGTATGGAGGCATTTGTTAAGCTTTTGTTGTGAGAAGTGTAAGAAAACTTCTGTACAAAGAGAACCGACAGTTGGAGCGGAGGTGCTTCTGAAGAGTTGTTGTCAAAATCAGATACCTGACACAAGGGGGGAGTGTATGTCCATTGCCCAGCATACCATGCTACCTTGAAAGTCAGGAAAAACATGACCGAGTTTGAAGACAGTAACAGAAGTTTATTCATCTGGCCAGATGGATGTCAGAACAGTATAACCATTCCAAAGAACCAACATAACATACAATACAGTACAAAGCATTTTATCCCCTGATTTGAACTGGATTATATGGCAGTGTAGACCCAGTCTGAGAAAATATGGTTCAAATCTCTCTAGCCATGGTGACCTTGGCAAGAAAACTAAGGTTAATAATCTTCATATAAATTGAAGTCATCCTGAAGGCACATAGAAATAACTAAAGTGTTTACTTCGTGTTTTAGCATGCACAGTTTGAGTTTTCCTTATCCAACATGCATAGGATTAGATTTGGATTCTTTTTCAGGGGGAGGGGGATTGTGGAATATCTATATTTGCATATTCAAATCTAAATATAAAATGAATTGATATTTTACATAGACATAATGCACATAACCTATTGTGCATGACAGAAAGTTTGTTGCCCCATGAGACAGCAAAAGTGTCACTATCTTAGCAACCCATATGTAGGTTTTGGAGTACTGTATTTTGGATTTTGGGATTCCAGATAAGAAATTATCCACCTGTATTTTTCCATAACTGTGCTGTCCACCCAGACGCTACAAAAAAAAAAACAAACTGTGACGTGCTTCTCTCTATGTCTGAGCGAATTGCGGGTGTCTTTCTTGAGAAGCTTGAGATACTCAGCAACTGAGGCTATTACTGGTTTTAAACATCAAAAAAGGATATTTATTTACACAAAGTCCTTGCAGACTTGGCACAGTTCATCAAAGTTACAAACAGTCAATTGGTAAAGCATAGAGATGAGTTTTCGTTTCCTCCAAAAAGTAAAAGGAATTCTGGAATCCCTTACCCTAACCCTGAGCTCCAATGGTCAGAAAAAAGCAGTTTTCCCCCCTATCTATTGCTCAAAGTTAGCTTTGGAGACAAATGCTCAATTCTATCTATCTAACTCAATAGTTCTTTCTCAATAAACTCAATACTCAATACTTTCCCAATAGCTTTTCTATTAATCTATCTATAATTTCTCTATATAGCTCAATACACAATATACTATCTATATTCACTTAATATAGCTTAATATACAATACACAATATATAATGTATAGTTTAACACTCAATATATAATGTATATTAACTTAATGTATATATAGTTTTTGCAATGGTTTTCCCAGAGCTACCTGCCTAATCATCAGCATGTCTGAAGTCTTTCCTCTAAACTGAAAAGGCAGGGGAGATTCCAAAATGGAGATCTCTTCCCTGGGAGAAAAGGCGGTCCCTAGACCCAAAAAGATACCTTTTTGAACCAATAGCTGCAAAGGAGGCCTGCAGACTGGCTCTGCAGACTCTGATACTGTTAACTTTCAGGGCTCTTGCAAAGCTGCAGCAGCCCTGGGAGAAAATGCAAGAGGGAGCAACCTCAAGCAACTGTAAAGTAAGGCAAATCTGGCTCCTGGGAGACGGAACAATAACCCACTCTACATATTCTTCAAAGAAGCTTGACAGTTCCTCTGAATTTCAACTGTCTCATGATGCACTGGCCTCTATTTTCTTTGGACAGGAAAACCATATTTTATTTTATTTTTGTGGTGACAAGTTAGCACAAAAAGCACGACACTGAAATAGGAAGTAGAAATTGTAAAGTATTCTAATACACTAAGGAAAAAAGCAGAAATATTAACCTGATTTTTCCTTAGCTAACATCATAAGACACACTTGCTTGGCTTTCTACCAAGCAGTGGGAATTGAAGAATGAGAAGAACTGGAACAATAATACCTATAGTAGTGAATAGGAATAATATTTTATCCTATTTTATAAGGCCAAGGAGAAACTGGGGAGCAGGCATGTAGCCGGGGGGGGGGGGGCTCGGGGGGCTTCAGCCCCCCCCCCCGAAATTCTCATGGTGGTTCGCGAAAAGACCTTACTGGTGCATTATTTAAACTGTTATGTTTATTCATATCATGATCTGATCACCATACTCAATATATCCCATATGCATGGGGGTATTGGGGTAACGATACAAAAGGTTTGCTAGGCTAGACCCTCTTTCACTCAGACCAGCCCCCCCCCGAAACTCAGCCCCCCCGAACCCCCCTGAAAAAAAAACAGCCCCCCCCCCCCCCGAAACGAAATCCTGGCTACGGGCCTGCTGGGGAGGGTAAGATTTTGCCTCCTGTTTTTCTCCCTTGCCATACGAATCTGGAGAATTTCTAGGTGTTCATTTAAACATTTAGACTCAGGCATCATCCAAATGACTTCTGAAAACCTTCAGGATGAAGTGGATTACCAAAAGTTCATCCAAACATTCCATACCATATTAAAAGTATTCCATACAAGTCAATATGCCTCACTGATACCCTGTAAAGAAAAGAAAGCCTCTGTAGCTGGCATTAAAACTGATAACTAGTGATCTTACTGTACTAATATCAAATTATGGATCCAAATCTATGGCCCCTCCCTTGGGAGTATGTCCCATGGATATCCTTAGTCCAGAGTTCAACAGCAAATTCTGAACAACAACATCTATTAGCCATCCCTCTTTTCCCCGTTATGAACTGAATAGGCTTGGGTGATATTGAAATGATTTCCAAAATTAATGGTCTTAAAATCAAAATAACTGTGGGACATCCGAAAATAATTCCGAACAATGGGTAAGTGGTTTCAATTCGGAATTGCTCCTCCCACTATTCCTGCATGGCTCGAAATTGATTCAAAAGGGAATTTAATCTGAATTAATTACTATTTTAGAAGCTTCCGAATGAACTTACCCAAGCCTAGAGCTGAATATAGTCAAATAAATATCAAGATATGTGATTTCTCACACACAGGCAGTGCCACAGGATGCCACAGTGGGTTTTAAAAGTATTGTTAAAGTATTAAACAAGAAACCGTGGATATTCAGTTTACAGTACAATGGGAAAGAGGGAAAGAGAATGGCAACAATAAAATAAGGATAGCCCTATGTAAGAAAGATGCTCGTATATGCAGCTTCAGGCTGAGGTTGTTAAGGACCCAAGGGAGCCAGCCATGACAGAAATTCAATGGCTGCTGCTCAACAAACCCCTTGGATGCTTGAAAGAAAGCAAAACAAAACAAAACACCAGGCTATATATGTTTTACTGGAATAGGTGAGCTAGACTACATTAACATTGAATGAAGAGGAGATATGAGTGGAATGGAAAACATGGGTCATTCGCTTCCGTGCAATGACTTTTATCTGCAAAATGTTCTCTTCTTTGAGAAATGAAATGAGATGAATATAATTCCTTATATTTCACAAATTTCTTTTTTATTTTCAAATTTGCATATTTAATAATAACAACAACAACACTATAATTTTATTCTGCCCTATCTCCCAGAGGGGACTCAGAGCAGATTACAACATATATACAAACACAGGCAAACATTCAATGCCTTGATACAATGAGACAGAAATTCACAGACAAAGGCAAAGGCAAAGGCTTCCCCTTTCATCTCCGGCTTCTGGAGTCAGTGTTCAACTCCAGCTCTAATTCCAAGCTGAGGAACCTGCATTGTCTGTAGACACCTTTGCCTTCCCACTGAGGCAGTACCTATTGATCTACTTACATTTGCATGTCTTCAAACACAAAGAACAACAACAAAAAGATCAGTATACACACACATACACAAAGAGAGAGAGAGAGAAACATATACAGTCCTAAATAATGGTTCCTAACTTTGGTACAGTATTTGCTCCTAATTACACTATTTATTCCCCTCTACCCATCCCATTGTCTTGACTTTCTGTCCCTTGAGTTGGAAACAATTGTATAAGATTAAATTCTTCTTTTCTAGTGAAATATTGTTCCATTATTCCTTCTATCACAGTGATAAGGGGAGATATGCCCAGTTAAATGCGCAATTCCAGAGGTTAGCCAGAAGAGATAAGGAACTATTTTTAAATAAGCAATGCATGGAAGTGGAAGAAGACAACAGAATAGGAAGGACAAGAGACCTTTTCCAGAAAATTAGAAACATTGGAGGTAAATTTCAGGCAAAAATTGGTATGATAAGAAACAAAGATGGCAGGGACCTAACAGAAGCCGAAGAGATCAAGAGAAGGTGGCGAGACTATACAGAAGATCTGTATAGGAAGGATAATAATATTGAGGATAGTTTTGACGGTGTGGTGAATGAATTAGAACCAGACATCCTGAGGAGTGAAGTTGAATGGGCCTTAAGAAGCATTGCTAACAACAAGGCAGCAGGAGACGACGGGATCCCAGCTGAACTGTTTAAAATCTTAAAAGATGATGCTGTCAAGGTGATGCATGCCATATGCCAGCAAATATGGAAAACACAAGAATGGCCATCAGACTGGAAAAAATCAACTTATATCCTCATACCAAAAAAGGGAAATGCGAAAGACTGCTCAAACTTCCGTACAGTGGCCCTTATTTCTCATGCCAGTAAGGTAATGCTCAAGATCCTGCAAGGAAGACTCCAGCAATACATGGAGCGAGAGTTGCCAGATGTTCAAGCTGGGTTTAGAAAAGGCAGAGGAACGAGAGACCAGATTGCCAATATCCGCTGGATAATGGAGAAAGGCAGGGAGTTTCAGAAAAACATCTACTTCTGCTCCATTGACTATTCTAAAGCCTTTGACTGTGTGGATCATAATAAATTGTGGCAAGTTCTTGGTGGGATGGGCATCCCAAGCCACCTTCCCTCTCTCCTGAGGAATCTGTACAAGGACCAAGGAGCCACAGTAAGAACTGACCACGGAACAACAGACTGGTATGCAGAACACATCATGCGATGTGCGGGGCTGGATGAATGCAAAGCTGGGGTGACAATTGCTGGAAGAAACATTAACAACCTCAGATATGCAGATGACACCACTCTGATGGCCGAAAGCGAGGAGGAGCTGAGGAGCCTTCTAATCAAGGTGAAAGAAGAAAGCGCAAAAGCTGGGTTGCAGCTAAACATAAAAAAACCAAGATTATGGCAACAAGAATGACTGACAACTGGAAAATAGAGGGAGAAAACGTGGAGGCCGTGACAGACTTTGTATTTCTAGGTGCAAAGATTACTGCAGATGCAGACTGTGGCCAGGAAATCAGAAGAAGGCTTACTTCTTGGGAGGAGAGCAATGTCCAGTCTCGATAAAATAGTAAAGAGTAGAGACATCACACTGGCAACAAAGATCCGCCTAGTCAAAGCCATGGTATTCCCTGTAGTAACCTACGGATGTGAGAGCTGGACCTTAGGGAAGGCTGAGCGAAGGAAGATAGATGCTTTTGAACTGTGGTGTTGGAGGAAAGTTCTGAGAGTGCCTTGGACTGCGAGAAGATCCAACCAGTCCATCCTCCAGGAAATAAAGCCCGACTGCTCATTGGAGGGAAGAATACTAGAGGCCAAGATGAAGTACTTTGGCCACATCATGAGAAGACAGGAAAGCCTAGAGAAGACAATTATGCTGGGGAAAGTGGAAGGTAAAAGGAAGAGGGGCCGACCAAGGGCAAGATGGATGGATGGCATCCTTGAAGTGACTGGACTGACCTTGAAGGAGCTGGGGGTGGTGACGGCCGACAGGGAGCTCTGGCATGGGCTGGTCCATGAGGTCACGAAGAGTCGGAGACGACTGAACGAATGAACAACATTCCTTCTATCACAATATTTATTACTAAAAAGTTCCATGCAAAAAATCTGGCTAATAAAGATTTAATTATGATGCCTTCTGTTAATACTTTTCTCTTTCGTTTCACAAAATTTAAAAATGGTTCCCAGACTTGAATAAAGTTCTTCTGTATTTCTTCTCTGTTTGCCATGGACAATTTCTCGATTTCTGCTATTCTGAAAACTTTTACCGTCCATTTCTCTATTGTTGGTAGATCTGACTTCTTCCAATATTGTGCATATAGGATCTGTGCTCTGTACAGTGCAGTATTTTAATATTCTTTTAATTCATGAATTCTACATTTGACATTTCATATAGAATCATAGAATACTCCAGTCCCAACTCCAAGCAGGAAACGCAAAAAACACCCCAGACAGATGGCAATCCAGCCTCTGTTTAAAAGCCTCCAAAGAAGGAGTTTCTACCAGACTCCGAGGCAGAGAGCTTCACTGTTAAATAATTTTTACAGCCAGAAGGATTTTTCTAATGTTATCTAACGCCACTACCCCACCCCATTTTTTTAAAAAAATAATGTAATTTTAAAATATTGTAATTTATAGTTTTCCTAAAGCAACAAACGAGAATGAGAGACAGTGTGATCGGAGGTGGCC
The DNA here is from genome assembly GCF_025583915.1 of Anolis sagrei ordinatus. Classification (NCBI taxonomy): domain Eukaryota; kingdom Metazoa; phylum Chordata; class Lepidosauria; order Squamata; family Anolidae; genus Anolis; species Anolis sagrei. The sequence continues at coordinate 119,650,123 of NW_026847438.1, forward strand.
CTCCCCCCAGGAAAGATAGTTCAAAATCAGGGAATGATCCCATAATCCCCTATCTCTCCCCCATGTGGGAATGTAAGGCTTCTTCCATGGCCCTACATGGCAATACCCCTGTAACCCAAACTAGCATCTGGCCAATTTGGCTATTGTTTATAATTTGGATTCCTTTTATGAATGAAACTCCTGTTTTATGAATGGACTCCGACTACTCAGTGCTCCTAGGGCCTTCTATACACCCCCATGAACTCTTATGAACTTTTATGGACTTTGGGAGGGTGATGTGACTTCCCCTTAGACCTGGGATGATTTCCCTTCACCTTATGAACTCCATGTATGTTCCCATACCCCATACCCCCATTCCCTATATGTATATATGGCTATATGAAAAATATGAAGGAAAGCAGCCTATTTCATGAAACCAGCACTCATGGCTCCTGGAAGTTTCCCAACTTCCTGGGCCAGTAAATCCCTTAAACAAAGGACTCAACCAAAACCCATTTGCATGGACAATAGATAAATGGTTCTTATCAGACCAGACCTCAGAGGGCTGAAAACCAGGCCATCTGGAATGATAAGGTCCATGGACATTTTGGATCACCCAACATAAAGGGCATCTTCCTATCTGCAAGGAACCAGGAATTTCACCACAGTCTCTCAATTGTGTCACATCTCGATCGGCCGAAACCAACATTAACTTCTTCAATGAACTCCATATTCCAAGAGAGTAAAACAAAACTCCTAGCCTCTTGAGGCTAGTCAAAGATGCTGATTCAAAAAATTAAGACAATAACTTAGATTTGGCTTGAGAGCCTAAGCTATAGCTGGATCGTTGGGCAAACATTGGTCACCTTAATCCTGTCATCTTTACATTCCCTTCATTGTTTCTCACCTGGCCTGCCTCTTCCCTTCCCATTGGTTGAGGAGCCGAAGTGGGGTAGGCGCTCTGATTGGACAGAGCACTGCCGCCCACAGCTGCTCCTCCCAACCTACTGATGCCTTGATGCCTTCCACCAATCAGTGCGAAACTGGCAAAGGGGCGGGCATGGGAAGTTTGAATTTCACAGCTCTGTATTTCCTATAAATATTGTGTTTCCTCGACCATTGAGTTATGTCAGCCTTGAGGTCATTATCCATTCCAGCTGGAATGAAGTAAACATCTCGGTGTCTTTCCTTCAACTTGGTGGGACTTTTATTGGGAAAAATTAGGGAAAAATTCCTTTGGGTGCTTGCTTTCTCGCCAGGGTCCTGGATCCTCCTTTTTGGGTCTGGCTGGTCTCTGCTTTGCTAGGGCCTCCCAAATTTATGCTCAACATCAACATCAACCTCCCAGGCCTACCCATCACTCCCAGATCTCTCTCTCCTCTTTAAACTATATTTTATTCCACTTTCATTCCTATACATCTATTAAAACATGTTCTGATGTCGGGAGCTTATCCCGCCCACAGTTTGAACTGCCAACCTTCCAATTGGCAAGATTTTCTGTATCTGGTGGTTTAACCTGCTGTGCTAACTGCAGCCCTATATACCTGAATATGGGATTGATCTCTCAGTGAAATAGGGGAAGAAAATGAATGAGTTTTCATATCCAAACAAATCATATGGAGCATCAGATAAGCTGATCTTGAGAATCATAGAATCATAGAGTTGGAAGTGACCTTATGGGCCATTCAGTCCAACCCCCTGTCAAGAAGCAGGAAAAATGCATTCAAAGCACCCCTGAAAGATGACCATCAAACCTCTGTTTAAAAGCCTCCAAAGAAAGAGCCTCAACCACACTCCGGGGCAGAGAGTTCCACTGCTGAACAGCTCTCACACTCCAGCTTGTCAACATCTCCCTTGAACTGTGGTGCCCAGAATTGGACACAGTATTCCAGGTGTGGTTTGACCAAGGCAGAATAGAGAGGTAGCATGACTTACCTGGATCTAGATACTAGACTCCTATTTATGCAGGCCAAAATCCCATTGGCTTTTTTTTTTTTGCTGCCGCATGACATTGTTGGCTCATGTTTAACTTGTCGTCCAAGATCTTTTTCACACTTCACTTTGTTAGTTTTGGCCCATCTCTCTAATCTGTTAAGATCGTTTTGAATTCTGCTCCTGTCTTCTGGAGTATTGGCTATCCCTCCCAATTTGGTGTCATCTGCAAACATGATGATCATGCCTTCCAAACCTTCATCTAAGTCAGTAATAAAGATGTTGAACAGGACCGGGCCCAGGAGAAATGGAGTAACAATATCAATCATACACATACATGATTCTTACGGTCAGTTCTTTACATATTTTCCTTGCAATAAACTGTGAAACCTATGCACATTTAGTTTTATCCATGTCGGCCTCATTTCAGTGTGTTGTGCCTATGTAGACAGTTACTTTTTTAAGACATTTTTTTGCTACCCCGCTCCCACTATCCACCCTTTTCCTCTGGGCATACACTTTGTTCAATAAATAACAGAAATTATACTTGAAATTGAACTGTGGTGCTGGAGGAAAGTGCTGAGAGTGCCTTGGACTGTGAGAAGATCCAACCAGTCCATCCTCCAGGAAATAAAGCCCGACTGCTCACTGGAGGGAAGGATACTAGAGACAAAGCTGAAGTACTTTGGCCACATCATGAGGAGACAGGAAAGCCTAGAGAAGACAATTATGCTGGGGAAAGTAGAAGGAAAAAGGAAGAGGGGCTGACCAAGGGCAAGATGGATGGATGGCATCCTTGAAGTGACTGGATTGACCTTGAAGGAGCTGGGGGTGGTGACGTCGACAGGGAGCTCTGGTGTGGGCTGGTCCATGAAGTCACAAAGAGTCGGAAACGACTGAATGAATGAACATCAACAACACTTGAAATATCAGTCCTAATCTGAGTTTTTTCCATTCCACATCTTAATACATTCTCTAAATAATTCCTATGCAGACAGTTGAGTGGAGGCTGAAAAAAGCTCGTGTGCATTCATTCTCCTCCATGTAATGAGTTCAAAGACATTGTAAAATAGGCCCAGTGTTCCTGGCCTTCTCTACTATCCATGGAAAGGTGCTCTGGGGTTGTCCGTGTTTCTGTGTAAACCTTCTCCGCTTCCCATCATCCAGGACATGTGGCAGAAGGTTTCCGGAGATAACTTTCGAAGCTAAAAGGAGCCATGCAATGTTTAAAATTCTCCTTTGCCCTCCATGCCCCGGTAATAATTGACTTTCTCTTAGATTTCAGAGTTTCCTTTTGTGTTTACGATAACAGAGGGATGCTTTATTGCATTTCACCGGGCCTGTTGTCATGGTGACCAGCAGTTGCTCTGCACTGTAAAAATAACCTCCTTCCTTGATAGATTTCACTTGAGTGAAAATAACCCCTTAAAATAGGCTGAAATTTACATATGAAGACTTTCGGCTCTGAAGAGGGAAAGGGCGAATTACACTATATAACCTAGTCGTATTATGCTGTAGCTGAAGACTTGTGGCTTTCTGACAGACTGCCATCTATGGATCATAAAGCTACACTCTCTCCAGTTTTGATCCCTTTGAACCTTCTATAAAGGCTACAGCCAGCCTTCCTCACAAGCTGAGGCTGCAAAGACATCAGAGAAAAACATAATTTCCTCATAATGTACCGTAATTTTTTTCAACCCAGACTGCTCGGAAACTCCAACTAGTCCAGCGGGAGGCAGCCAGATTGCTCACCGGAGCGGCATACAGGGAGCATACCACCCCCCTGTTGTGTCAGCTCCACTGGCTGCCAATCCAATTCCGAGCACAATTCAAAGTGCTGGTTTTGACCTACAAAACCCTATATGGTTCTGACCCAGTGTATCTGTCCGAACGGATCTCCCTCTACGTCCCACCTCGAAGTTTAAGATCTTCTGGGGAGGCCCTGCTCTCGACCCCGCCTCTACCACAAGTGAGGCTGGCGGGAACGAGGAGCAGGGCCTTCTCGGTGGTGGCCCCTCACCTGTGGAACTCACTCCCCGGGGAGATTAGATCAGCGACTTCCCTTTTTTCATTTAGAAAAAAATTGAAGACCTGGATGTGGGACCAGGCTTTTGGACATTCTGGCAGTTAAAGAGAAGTCCTTGATGATGGGCAGGAACTGACGGAACAGAGTGGATTTATGGAACTCTGAACACTGAGTATGAGACTGTTTACTATTGTGTTATATACTGATGATTTTAACCTGTTAACTGTTTAATTGCTTTTATGTATGTATGCATATTTGACATAGGCATCGAATTGTGCCTTCTTTTGTAAGCCGCCCTGAATCCCCCCTCAGGGGTGAGAAGGGCGGGGTAGAAGTAACCCAAATAAATAAGTAAATAAATTCTTCACCTGGGGACTATGACTTTTTAGCACCAGAAATGTAAAAAAAAAAAGAATAAAAATGGCCAGTTCAGTCCAGAGGTGTTTATGAACTAAAATAACGGTTAGAATTAATTTACTTAATGGTTATAGTCAGCTTTTAAAGTACATATAGAATCATAGAGTTGGAAGAGACCTCATGGGCCATCCAGTCCAACCCCCTGCCAAGAAGCTGGAAAATCGCATTCAAAGCACCCTGTTGTAGTAGAGTCTGTTGGCAATGCTGCAACTGGTAGTAGGAGTGGTAGAGGAGGGAAATGAGGCGCCCAGGTGTTAGACGAGGAACAGCAAAGGAAGAGGATCCGGGAGATACTTATGTCATCCACTGATGAGTTCTTGTGGGTTTTTTCAGGCTATATGGCCATGTTCTAGAGGCATTTCTCTGACGTTTCGCCTGCATCTATGGCAAGCATCCTCAGAGGTAGTGAGATACCTCTGAGGATGCTTGCCATAGATGCAGGGGAAACGTCAGGAGAGAATGCCTCTAGAACATGGTCATATAGCCCGAAAAAACCTATAAACCTAGTGATTCCAGCCATGAAAGCCTTCGACAATACATAGTCCTTCGAGGGTTTCTCTGAGAGTGAAATGAGTGAGGAGGAGGAAGAAGATACAGATGGGAATAGAGCAGTGGTTCTCAACCTGGGGTCCCCAGATGTTTTTGGCCTACAACTCCCTGAAATCCCAGCTATTTTACCTGCTGTTAGGATTTCTGGGAGTTGTAGGCCAAAAACATCTGGGGACCCCAGGTTGAGAACCACTGGAATAGAGGGTCTAAGAGGATTACTCGAGAGCAGGAATCAGACGAGGAGTGTCAGAGAAAGAAGATCCAGGACATACTTACTGCTCCCATGGAGGAAGAGGATTTCATGGGTTTTTCTGGGAATTATGGGTCTGGGAGTAATGGGGATGAAGAGGAGTCACTGGATTGGACCAAGGTACAGGAGGTTCAGAATGTGTTTACTCAACCAACGTCTAGTGACACTTTTGTGGGGTTTTCTGGTAGTGGGAATCGGCAATCAGGTGATACTGTGGAATCATGGGGAGACCTAAGTCTTTTGTAAATAAGCAATTGTCCTATTTAAATAAGCTTCAACATAGGTACAGGTTTAAGTAACTTCAATAGTGAAACACAAAATATACACGGTTTACAACATAATTTCATAGGACATATACATCAATGAATATATCAAACTTAAAGGCAGTTCACATTGTGTTTAGTACATTTGAGAGTATGTCCATGATCTTACAACAAAAGTTCACGTTGTATTCCACAAACTTGAGAGTATCAAAACTGGAAATAGTTCGTGTTGCTTTCAGCCAACCCGGGAGTCCAGAACAAGGTTCCCCGGGTGCTTTTGTGTCCTTGTTTCAAGAACAAAATTCTCTTCTTCAGGCTTCTTTCATTAAATCAAAGGTAATAGTACTTCTGTGGTTGTTACTAAATTTAGAGAGGACAAAATAATAGATATGCTAAGTGGCACCCAGTTATATTTTGACAATTCTTATATAAACAAAACAAGGAATTTACTTACATTAATAGCATCAATGGCTCTGCAAGGAAACTTCAACAAAGTGTAGCCTGCTTCTGCTTTTAATTGCGAGCAATAAGATACAATAAGTTGTATCTGCCTTTAAGTTTGATATATTCATTGATGTATATGTCCTATTAAATTATGTTGTAAACCGTATATATTTTGTGTGTTTCACTATTGAAGTTACTTAAACCTGTACCTATGTTGAAGCTTATTTAAATAGGACAATTGCTTATTTACAACTGATTTATAGATATCTGTGTTATTAGAGACCTAAGTCTTGACAAGAGGTGGAAGAGTTGGAGGGATGGGTGTTGGCGTTTAGCTGTGGAAGCTAAGCCAGCTGAAAGTGATGTGGATGGGGTGGGGGGCAGCTCATCATTCTATCATTCCAGCTGTATGCACCAGAATGATAGAACTTTGCAGTAGGCAAAGTGTTGGTTTCATGCCTTGGGTCTTGTCGCTGCCGCTTTCCTGTTGGGCTTGGGTCCTGGGTCTGCAGGTTGCTGTTTGGCTTCGTTTTGCTTATTTCTTTATGCAATGTTTTTGACACGAAATAATATAATTTTGAAATCTAGTTTATTTCAGTTCTCTTAACATATTGTTTAATGAATGAGTGTTAAAAGTCACTTCCTTAACTACAGTGTCAAGGGAGATAAGAGGATGAAATGCATTTCTTAACTTAGGAGTTTGATATTTATTCTTGTTTTCATGAGTGCATACAATATCCCCCCTCTCTCTCAGAAGATCTTTTGTAAGATTATAAGTGGCCCAAGGGCATCTAATGAGTTTCATGGCTGAGTGATCTAAACATCACTCTTCCTGGCCTAAATCCAACATGCTAGCCATTACCCTTCATTGTATGTGGGGCGGGTTAAAAGATTTCCCTTGGCACTGATTTCCCACTGACAGGCCCTCCAGATGCTATTTAGTCTCAAAGGTGTGTTTGGCAATAGCAGCCAGGGAAGACAATTTTAGTGAGAAACTGGAATGGAGATGGAAGGTTAAATCCACGATCTTAAATTGGAATGGAATCCTGCACAGTTGCTGTCTGTCATCCCATCAATCAACCAATCAATGAATCCCCCCCCCCATATATAGTTAACATTTTAATCTTTAAAAAAAACCCACACACACACACAGTACAGCAGTTCACAATCAAAACAGAATAATAACAATAACAATCTATATATATATAAATGCTCTGTGCATAATGAGTACCTTAAAAACAAAAGAACCAATGAATGAAATCACACCAAATTTGGCAACAAAATGTCTCACAACATAAGGAGTGACCATCACGCAAAAAAATATGATTTTTTGCTGTTGCACTCTGGGCCTGTGCAACAGACTGTAGAAAGGACATAAATTCTGTGTGCCCAACGGGACGCCAGGGCTGCCTCAGATTAAAGGCCCTTGGATTTCCTTAAAACAAAGTCTTTAGATTGTTTAAAGGTTCAACAATGTTCTTTATTAATGAAAACAAACAGGTACTTTAAAGCTTTCTTAACAGTCTATAGGCTCTTTCAATCTTGTCCACAGGGAACAGGCACTATCTTCATGACTGGTATTTTAACGAATGGGGAAATCCTTAACTTCTAATCTGGACAGTCTTTCTTTGCCTCTGTTGGCGTGGAGCCCCTACACCCGGTACCAACTGCGTCTGGCTTCCGTGAGTGACCCTTACCAAGCAGAGCTTTGTAGACTTCCAGGGAAAAAGGAGTGACTGAACCCAAAAAGGCTCCTATTCCCTCCAAAAACCCAAAAAGGGGGCGGGACCAGGGAACCTAACTATAAGTGACGGGTGGCTTGCCCTATGATTGCAGCCAAAAGAAGCCACCTATCTGCAGAGTCCCTGAAACTTAGGACTATAACAAACATCAAATGCAAAGCGAACAAAATTGAAGCTCCCGGTGCAGTTGTACCTGCACAATTTTTGTCATTTGGAAGTTGCAGTTGCTGGGATTTATAGTTCACCTACAATCAAAGAGCATTCTGAAGTCCATCAACAATGAAATTGAACCAAACTTGGCACACAGAAAATATTGGAAGGGTTTGGTGGGCATTGACCTTGAGTTTGCGAGTTAATATAATAATTTATTAATATAATAATAAATAACTTAATATAATAATATTATTAAGAATAGCTTTGGCCATAACTTCATAACCACAGATGTATTAAGAATATGCTACTTTCTAAAGCATAATTTTGTTCGCTTTGTAGTTCACCAACATCCGGAGAGCACTGTGGACTCAAACAATGATGGATCTGGACCAAACTTGGCACAAGCACTCAATACACTCAAATATGAATAGTAATGGAGTTTTGGGGGAGATAGACCTTGACATTTGGGAGTTGTAGTCACTGGGATTCACAGTTCACCTACGATCAAAGAGCATTCTGAACCCCACGAACGACAGAATCGGGGCAAATTTCCCACACGGAACCCCCATGTCCAACAGAAAATAGTTAAGGCCATCCAATCGAACTCCCTTCATCAGGGCAAGAAAACGTAATCAAAGTCCTCCTGACAAAGAGCCATCCAGCCATATATACAGATAGATAGATAGATAGATAGATAGATAGATAGATAGATAGATAGATAGATAGATAGATATGATTCACACACACACAGATATAGTATCATAGATTTGAAAGGGCCCCTTAAAGAAGGACAATGATATGTTGCATGTTCCAGGGTGGGCAAACCAGACACTCTCCACATCAACACTGACAAAGAAACAGCAAGAAATACTGTTTACCCACAAGCATAAAGAAATTACATATATTAGAAACCAACACTTTCTCATTACTTTATTTTCCAGTTCAACAGATTGGGCCACAGCAATGCGTGGCAGGTAGTTTTATATAATTGATGAAATCTATAAAATTATTCCGTTGAAAAAGAACCAACATGATATAGTGGTTGGAGTGTTGGACTAGGACACTATGGAACCAGGTTTTGAATCCATACTTGGCCATGAAACCTACTTTTTGATCCTCAGGCAAGTCCCACTCTCAGTCTCACAGGAAGGCAAAAGGAAACCTCCCTCTGAACAAAACTTGCCAAGAAAACTTTGTGATTTAGGGCTACTATAGTCAGAAATAACAACAAAAGCAAGCTGGTTTTCACAAAATAAAGAAAAGAAAGGTAATCAATAAGGTTAAGAATTTGGAAAATTAAAGAATAATCTAAAAAAAGAAATTGAAGAGCACTCATTTCTAAAAAGCATATTTAAAGCATCGTGTAGCTTGACCCTCAATCTTGGTAGTAGTAAAGTGTTTTTAAAAAATTATTTCCACCCACTTGGGAAAGCTTGGTGGGGAGATTGCCGGGGGAAATAGTTTCCGTTGGCTTCCCCACCTTTTGGCAGGATTCAAGGCAGTCTAACCATTTGTTTCAAAGAAAGGCTTAACTGTCATGCAGATAGTACTTTATTTGTTAACAAACAGCAGAAAGAACCTACACGTGACTCCTATTATCAGAACTGAGCAATTACAACAGTATCAGAATTCTAAAAAGTCCTGCCAACTCCCTTTCCAAAAAAACAAACATCCAATTGTTCATTGGTTCACCAGTCATGCTCTTAGCCTTTTCTTCTTATGTTTTTCTATCTTTAAAAAGCTTCAATCTCCCAAGCTCAGAATTTGAAAGTTTCCCTATTGATTTGGACATTAATTGACCGCCCCCCAATTGTAAAACCCAAAATTGCTGTGTCGGGACTTTGGAATACAGGATGTCCTAAAAGTGTGGAATTCTCTACCAAATAATTTTAAGGACCTCATCACATGAGGCATGGGTTTCGTTCTAGGATATGGAGCCCGCCACATGGTGCTACTTCTGGCAAATCTCCGTCCTGGCCTGTCCTGGAAACATCCTAGGATAGAACCCATGTTCTCATTAGGTAAGATGGGGAAAGTACAGGGGAAAGCTGGGCAGCGATTATTCCTCCTGTACAGGCATGTAGCCAGGGGGGGAGGGGGCTTGAGGGCTTCACCCCCCCCCCCGAAATTCTCATGGTGGTTCGCGAAAAGGCCTTACTGGTGCATTATTTAAACTGTTATGTTTATTCATATTATGATCTGATCACCATACTCAATATATCCCATATGCATGGGGGTATTGGGGTAATGATACAAAAGGTTTGCTAGGGTAGACCCTCTTTCACTCAGACTCAGCCCCCCCCGAAACTCAGCCCCCCCGAAACCCCCCCTGAAAATATTCCCCCCCCCCCCGAAACGAAATCCTGGCTATGGGCCTGTCTAGGGATAATGCAATGTATTTCTCACATTTCCCTAGACCCAGTTTTTACCTATGTCTCCATGGAAGAGAAACAATCTGCTCCCTCCATCCGTAATCCTATAAAATTTCGCGTAATCACATTGTTATCTTTCTCAATCTTTCTTCCCTGATACCTATCACACTCCAACTCCAAACTACATAAAATTTACCCTTCACTTAAAACTCTTCTCTCCTTCCTTCCCTCTTTCACTTTTTTATCCCTTCCTTCCCTCTTTTCCTTTTTCTTCTCCCTTTCTTTTCTTTCCCCCCTCCTCCTCTCTCTCTCCCCTTTCCTTCCTTCTCTTCCCCTTTTCTTCCTTCTCCCTTCCCCTTCTTTCCCTCTTTTCTTCTCCTTTTCCCCTTTCCTTTTTCTCTTTTTCTTTCCTCCTCCCTCTCCTCCTTCTCTCCCCTCCCTCCCCCCCCCTTCTCCCTTCCTTTCCTTCTGTTCCTTCCTTCCCTTCC
>NW_026847438.1:119661864-119773110 GCF_025583915.1 Anolis sagrei ordinatus
ATGAGGCCTACCACATGCATCCTGGACCCCTGTCCATCCTGGCTTTTGAAAGAAGCCAGAGGGGGATTGGCCAAGTGGGTGAAGGTGGTGGTTAATGCCTTCCTTCGGGAAGGCATCATTCCAGCGAGCTTAAAACAAGCTATAATAAAACCGCTGTTGAAAAAACCATCACTGGACCCCACTCAATTCGACAACTATCGGCCAGTTTCCAATCTCCCCTTCTTGGGCAAAGTCTTGGAACGTGTGGTGGCCCCACAACTCCAGGTATTCTTGGTAGACACGGATTATCTATATCCGGCACAGTCTGGCTTTAGGCCGGGACATGGTACCGAGACAGCCTTGGTCACATTAGTGGATGATCTGCGCCGGGAGCTCGACAGGGGGAGTGTGTCCCTGTTGGTGCTGCTGGACCTCTCAGCGGCCTTCGATACCATCGACCACGGTATCCTTCTGGGACACCTCGCGGGGATGGGCCTCGGAGGTACTGTTTTGCAGTGGCTCCGGTCATTCCTAGAGGGTCGATCTCAGAAGGTGTTACTGGGAGACACCTGTTCAACCCCACAACCGTTGTCTTGTGGGGTTCCTCAGGGCTCTATACTGTCTCCCATGTTGTTCAACATCTACATGAAGCCGCTGGGTGAGATCATCCGGAGTTTCGGGGTACGGTGTCATCTGTACGCAGATGATGTCCAACTCTGTCACTCCTTCCCACCTGCTACTAAGGTGGCTGCCGAGGTCCTGAACCGGTGTTTGGCCGCTGTGATGGTCTGGATGAGGGCGAACAAATTGAAATTGAATCCAGACAAGACAGAGGTACTCCTGGTCAGTCGCAAGGCCGAACAGGGTATAGGGTTACAGCCTGTGTTGGATGGGGTCGCACTCCCCTTGAAGACACAGGTTCGCAGCTTGGGTGTGACCCTGGACTCATCGCTGAGCCTGGAACCCCAGGTTTCGGCGGTGACCAGGGGAGCATTCGCACAGTTAAAACTCGTGCGCCAGCTGCGACCGTACCTTGGGAAGTCTGACTTGGCCACGGTAGTCCACGCTCTGGTTACATCCCGCTTAGACTACTGCAATGCTCTCTACGTGGGGTTGCCCTTGAAGACTGCTCGGAAGCTTCAAATGGTCCAACGTTCGGCAGCCAGGTTGCTAACAGGAGCGGCACTCAGGGAGCACACCACTCCTCTGTTGCGCCAGCTCCACTGGCTGCCAATCTGCTACCGGGCACAATTCAAGGTGCTGGCTTTAGCCTATAAAGCCCTAAACGGTTCTGGCCCTACCTACCTCTCCGAACGCATCTCCTCCTATGAACCGACCAGGACATTAAGATCGTCTGGGGAGGCCCTGCTCTCGGTCCCGCCCGCATCGCAGGCGCGGTTGGCGGGGACGAGAGACAGGGCCTTCTCGGTGGTGGCCCCTCGGCTATGGAACGCCCTACCTGTGGACATCAGACAGGCCCCTTCACTGCTGGCATTCCGGAGGAAAGTCAAGACCTGGCTTTACGAACAAGCGTTTGGCTAAATAATGCAATGAAATACAGTAATACGGTACAATTGATCACAGGAATTGATATAAAGGATTATGATTACGGATTCTGATTCTGATTTGTTTGCTGAGGCATATATCTAGGATTATGATTGTTTTGACCTAATGTTTTGTATAATGTGTTTTTTAACTGCCTTCTTGTTGTTGTTATGTTGACCTTTACTATGTAAACCGCCTTGAGTCGCCATTTCGGCTGAGAAAGGCGGTATAGAAGTAAAGCAAATAAATAAATAAATAAATAAATATGGTGCAAACCGGGCACTACTGTAACATCCCAAGAAGTGAGAGATTCTGCGTCTGGGGAGAACAAACAGTGGAAGACATTGAACATTTCTTAATTGACTGTCCAGCATACACTGAACTGCGAGACAGATATTTACATCCAATATTATCCAACTGCAGGTCCCCCAACAGAAATGATATTCTGACATCCCTCTTGCAAGGGCAGGAAAGATCCAGCATAATCAGAGTAAGTCCTTTTTATTCTGAAAGCTATTAAGAAAAGAGCAGATTTCCTGAAAGAAGAACCAGGAAAATAAGATTCTGACTATAAATAGAAGGTCGGCTGCTGTCTTCACCTTGTTGCCTTGTTTTTTACTCGTGTTCTATTTTGAAATGGTCATATGACTGATCAAATAAATAATAATAATAATAATTATTATTATTATATCTATGTATATTGTGATTTTATATTGTTTTGTGTGCCTATTTTGTATTTTTTTATTATTTTCATTATATTTTACTGATGTATTATTTTATGTTGTATATTTGCTTTGTTGTGATTGTTGAGCTTGGCCTCATGTAAGCCGCCCCAAGTCCCCTTGGGGAGATGGTGGCGGGGTATAAATAAAGATTTATTTATTTATTGTGTATATATGTTTGCTTGTATATATTTGTGTATATGTGCATATATGTGTGCTTGTGTGTGTGTGTGTGTGTGTATGGTTTTGCGCATGCGTTGTAATCTTGTTGTTTTTTTTCGGGGGGGGGGTTGCTTTTGAAGTCCCTTCTGTTGTGTTGTAGGATGTAGGTGAACTGCAATTCCAAAACTCAAGGTAAATGCCCACCAACCCCTTCTAGTGTTTTCTGTTGGTCATGGGAGTCATGTGTGCCATGTTTGGTTCATTGGTGGAGTTCAGAATGCTCTTTGATTGTAGGTGAACTAGAAATCCCAGCAACTACAGCTCCAAAATGACAAAATCAATTCTTTCTTCTTCTTTTTTTAGTGATGGTCACTCGTTGGCTGATAGGTGTATTGTGTCCAAATTTGGTGTCAATTCGTCCAGTGGTTTTAGAGTTATGTTAATCCTACAAACGAACATTACATTTTTATTTATATAGATCTAACACGAGAAACAGACTAACAGATGACCTGAGTGCTGCATGTCTTGCTCTCAAACTTACAAAGTATGATCCAAGGTTAGACTAATTATCAGCATGCATACAACAGCAAAAATTACATTAATTGTTTAAAAGCATGCCATATGCAATTTTTACCTTTCAATAAAACATTTTTGCTTCACTGAAAACTCTGTTATTTATTTTTCTTTTAAGACAAAATATTTTCATATATGAGTTGTGTTTTTTTTTCTAAACTAAAACCTCAGTATGCAGGTTAAATTGCCATGTTGGCACAGGCACTTTGCAATAAATAAGTGGATTTTGAATGGCAGTTTGGGCACTCAGTTTCTAAAAGGTTTGCCATCACTGCTCTAGTGTGATTAAATCCTAGGACTAAATTTAGTTTGGTAAGTCCTTTTTTTCATTGTAACATTGGCCCAGGAAAATTGACATTTTGGGCGTTGGGTCACCTTGACATGGCTCAGAAATTGGTTAATAACGAAGTACAAGATATATTGAGGTTTTACATTCTCTGCCCTAGCCTAACTTGTTTAGAAGATATGTCCACCTATTTGATTTAGAAAATCAGTTGTTTCTTGAGGATTTGCAAACCGGTATAAGAGTAATCTTACTTGGTTTTTGGAGAGTTTGGGGCTAAGCAGATGCCTGTCCCCTATCTGTGGCTGATTTTGTAGTGAGATGAGAGTAAGCAAGCACTTTCTGGCACACATTTGGTCAAGGGAATTTGGAATTGGCCCAGAATATAATGTGATCAAGGGAGTGAGGATAAATTTTCTGATCTTAGGGCTGGTCTTTGGATCGTTTTCTTCATTAACGACTTTATCAGACAGAGTGAGAGGAAGTGGGGGAAAGTGGAGGGAACCATCTTTACCTGTTTCCTCCCATCTTTTCCCCATCTTGAGGGATGGCTACCCCCCCCCCCATTTCCCCCCACATTTTTCATTCAGGAGCCAGGTAACACCTGACTCTTAGAGATGGGCTTCAGGTTCTCTTTCAATGCATTTAGAAAATGAGGCCCCACAAATTCCCGCACTGGGAGTCAGCTGCATTAATATCACTACTGACCCAAAGGTCATGAGTTCAAAGCCAGCCCGGGTTGGAGTGAGCTTCCAACCAATTTGTGTAGCTTGCTGCTGACCTTTGCAGCCCGAAAGACAGTTGCATCTGTCAAGTAGGAAGTTTAGGTACTGCTTATGCAGGGAGGCTAATTTACAACACCATAAAAATCTCCAGCAAGCATGCAAAGAATGAGGAAGTACTTCATCAGTGTCACAAATGGATGGTGGAAGCAACAGCTCCCCTGGTGGCCAGAATACCTTTATGAAAAAGCTAGAATGTTAAATAGCTTCTGTGTGTCTGTCTATGGCATTGAATGTTTGCCATGTATATGTCCACTGTAATCCGCCCTGAGTCCCCTGCGGGGTGAGAAAGGCAGAATATAAATACTGTAAATAAATAATAAATAAATAAATTCACATCAGAAGTGCCCTCATATCATATGATGGCCTCCATGGGACTCCTGTGGGGCTCCGTTTTCCAAACGCATAGAAATGGAGCCGGAAGAACATCTGATAAGGTTCTAAGTATCATGTAGATGGAAGATGTACGCCTTCTGGGATTTACACCCTCTAGTTTAATAGCTGGTCTAGGAGCAACCCTGAATTTTAGGGATTCCTCCACGGGATATCCATTTCATCCAGAGGACACTGACATGTCTAGTTTTGGTGAAACCTACGGCTCCTGCCTCTCCCAAAGCAGTTTTCTCCATGCTTTTTTAGCTTTGCATATCATAAACAAACATTACAATAATAAAGTTGCCCTTATTTATCACTTATATTTGTGCTTGGTCTTTTTATCCTTTGGTTGGATGGAAAAGAAAATTAACTATATCCTGTGAAAATTCTAAAGGATCAAGTTGTGGTGCAGCTGGTTGGGAGTCAGCTGCATTAAAATCACTACTGACTGAGAGGTCATGAGTTCGAAGCCAGCCTGGGTTGGAGTGAGCTTCTGGACATTTGTCTAGCTTATTGTCAACCTTTGCAGCCCAAAAGACAGTTGCATCTGTGAAGCAGGAAATTTAGGTCCCGATATGCGGGGAGGCTAATTTAACTAATTTATGACACCATAAAACTCTCCAGCAGTGTGCAAAAGAACGAGGAAGTATTCCATCAGTGTCACAAGTGAATGGTGAAGCGACAGCTCTGTCAGTGGCCGGAATTCAAAAAACATACCCTCAGGAAGCTGGAAAGTTAAATAGTGTCTGTGTCTCTGTCTATATATGTTGTGTGTCTATGACATTGAATGTTTGCCATGTATATGTGCATTATGATCCACCCTGAGTACCCTGCGGGGTGAGAAGGGTGGAATATATAAATTGTAAATAAATAAGTAAGTTTAGCCACAATCCAACATTCTCCTAATTCCATAGATAAAGGACATTGTAGTGAAAGCTAAAACTAAAAAAAGACTCAAGCAACTGCTTTTAAACATCTTCTTTTATTTATTTATTTACTAGCTTGGGGACTCAGCGCTGCCCGGGTAATTTGAGAAAGGCATTGTGCGCCAAGGTTGGTCTTTATCAGTTATTTATGTGGCTCGCAGTGCCCTCAGGAAGTTAGTGAAGGTAGTGCGAGTCCCATCATCCATGGTCCATCATTCTCTAAACAGCACCAGGATGTAGAGTGGGTCATGGGGGCTCTGTGTGCCAAGTTTGTTCTTGATCAGTTATTGGATGAGGTTTACAGCAGTCTCGGGAAGTGAGTGAAGGTACTTCAAGTCCCATCATCTGTGGTCTATTCATTTCCAAACTGCACCAGGATGTAGAGTGGGTCATGGGGGCTCTGTGTGCCAAGTTTGGTCTTGATCAGTCATTGGATGAGGGTCGCAGCGGTCTCGGGAAGTGAGTGGATGTACTGCAAGTCCCATCATTCATGGCCCACCCTCCTCCAAACTGCAGTAGGATGTACAGTGGGTTATGGGGGCTTTGTGTGCAAAGTTTGGTCTTTGTTGGGGGCTGCAGTAGTCTGTGGGAACAAAAGGGTGGGAAAGCACTACAAATCCCATCATCCATTGTCCGTCCTCCCCCAACCCTCACCAGGATGTAAAGAAGGTCATGGGGGTTATGTGTGCCAAGTTTGATCCAGGTCCATCACCCGTGCTGGTCACAGTGGCCTGTGAAAGTGGCAGCCAATCAGAAAGCTGCCACATACACCGTCCTCCCTCCGCATACAAACACTGACTTTTATTAGATAGATAGATAGATAGATAGATAGATAGATAGATAGATAGATAGATATAGATAGATATTTAGATAGATAGGTTACATTTCTTCCCTGCTCTCTCTCACCCCAGAGGAGACTCACAGCAATTAACAGTTTGGCAAATTTCCATGCCACATTGTAAATACAAACATATAAATGCAAGATATTAAGCAATAAGAACAGATACAAACATATAAAACAATCAAGTTATTAAAACATAGCCTAATACCATGGTTGTCATTCGTGCTGTACATTTGTGTTGGTTCTGTATTGCACTACTCCCCAAACGCCTGTTTCCATAGCCATGTCTTGACTTTTTCCCCTGAAAACCAGGAGGGAGGAGGCGGAGCTACAAAAGTTTTGTCTCTTTGGTAGTGAGTCTATATTTTTTGTGCATTCTCTTGGGGAAAGAGTTTAGTAGCCGAGGGGCCACCACTGAGAAAGCCCTGTCTCTCATCCCCACCAGTCACGCTTGCAAAGTGGGTGGGACTGAAAGCAAGGTCACCCTGGCAGATCTAAACATTCTAACCAGTTTATAGGGAGAGATACATTCGGACAGGCAAGTTGGTCCGGAGCTATTTATTTATTCCAGAAACGCTGAGGATTTTCCAGCCTTCACTAATCTGAAGGCTTTCTCACATTACAGTTTCTTTGTTCTTCTCCCTCTCTTTAGATTGTAAATAAGCTGAGAGGGACTTACTTTTCAATTTTGTACAGTGATTAACATTTGTGCTGGGATACTTGTGCTTAGGAATTGTTTACATGCAATTTCCAAAATGTATCATTGCTATTATTAATTGTATTTGTATCCTAGCATTTGGGGAATCTGCATCCCCATGACATTGTGTGCTGTAATGTTTCTGCATTTCACTTTATGAGCCAGCAAACACTAAAGTGAGAAAATTTATTAGGCATCTCCAGTTTGGCCTCCATCCTAGTTTCATTTTGTGATGCTATTTATTATTCAAATGTGGAATGGATTCACTACCACATCATGAATTGCTATCATTAATTTTTCACTAGGATTAAAGAATCAGTTGAAACCCTATTTCTCCTTAATCCTATTTTATTAATTTTGTATTCTTGGCAGAAAAGGCCTATTTACAAATGGATCATGTGGTTTTCTGTTGGGACCTCCAAGAATGGAATATCCCTGGTGTTCAGAGAATACTCTGCTTTTTAATTTGATAAAATAAATTAGTAGAGGATTAGCTGGAATATTAGCGTGTGATGCAGTGCTATTGCTTTACTACCATCTTAAAGGAGCTTTCAAAATGATTAGGTCATGTATCTTTTTGTTCTTTTCTTCCAGCAATCTTTTGGATAGCAAAAAAAAAAAAGTGCTGTTAAAGGTGTAATACATTTGCTTTAAATATATTGGATGGAATAATCTGCCTCATCTTCCAATGTTCACTAGATTTTGCAAAGGACTCCAAAGGCATCTTGACTCAGTTTAGAAAATTGAAGCGTGAAGTTTCCTTGTCTCGTGTCAGAGCACTGGTCCATCTAGCTCAGCACTACTTACTAGGCATGGATAGAGCCGTGTCGGATTACTCATTACTCGTAATAATTTTGTTAAAGTTACCTTTTTGAAGCCGTTTCGAAGCATTTAAAAAACCCGGAAGTCCCTTTTCCCTTCCAAAGTGTCTTCTGCCATTTTTGTTACGACTCAGGAAGTGAGTCGGAAATGATTCAGTGTATTTTCAGTCCTCTAGCCTTCTGGGAGGCTTTTGCCTCACCTCCCATCCAATCAGGGGAGAAGTTTTGGGGAGGGGAAAGGTTTTGGCACTGGCAGCCATTTCTGTATACAAAGGGGAGCACATGGCTCAGAGGCTCATTTGGAGATGAGATGGGAAGGGAAGGGAAAAGGGAGAAGGGCGAAGGGGGACCTCACAACTTCTGAGGATGCTTGCCATAAATGCAGGCAAAACATCAGGACAGAATGCCTCTAGAACATGGCCATATAGCCCAAAAAAACCTACAACAACCCAGGGATTATTTATTTATTTACTATATTTGTATCCCACCTTTCTCTACCCAGAGAGACTCAAGGTGGCCTTACAACAGGCAGCAATTTGATGCCAAAAATACATGTATCAATACACAATTACAATTAAAACCAAACAATAAAAGCATAATTTATTAAAAACATAAATTAAAAGCACATAATCCAAAATGTAATCCAGGTTTGTTCCATTTATGAACACATTAATTTGATTATATCCTTCAACTGTGTTACTTCAATCATGGGAGTAATGCCATTAAGGGCCTTCTACACAGGCTCTAAAATGCGGAAGGAACCAGGATGAAAGGGGCTAAATTATGTTTGCCAAAAATACGTGCTAGATCTCATTAACGGGTAAAAACCACATGTTAAAAAGGTGTACTTAAAACTCAAATTTGCCCAAAAATGTGCATATTTGCATCACTAGATATCCTTGCATTCAAGGAAAACACATGACTTCATTTCGATATGCTGATGTGGACTGCTCCAGCACATGTGCACATTTTAAAATCCTGAAAGAACTAATGAGGGCTGTAAACAAATGGAGCCATGGACACACAGGTGGCGAAATAGAAGCACAGTAGGAAAGCAATTCCCATTAAAACTCTCTACAACCATTCCTTTGTTCTGATGTTTATGAAATTAAACAGAGTTTGAATTTACACAGTGGATACCAGGATGGCAGGCAAGTGGCCCCAAAAGGGAAATGAGGTTCAAGAGGAAAAAAAGTAAAGGCAGCAGGAGGATGAGGAAAGATAATGAGAAGAAATCTGTTTGTGCGCACATTCAGATATCTGCATCAGCGCTTATAACGTTCAGTGCATTTTGAAAAGTCAAATTAAAAAGTAAAAGTAAACTTCCAGCGGACGCCCTCCATCTATCTTGCGGATTTCTAAAATCCTCTACAAATGAATGTGTCAGGATGCCGGGGGAGCATTTGCCTGGACTGACAGCTCTGTATTTGGACTTGCTGTTAGGCACCATGATTTTTGCCCTACTTATTTGTCCTAGATTATGAGGCTGCTGGGAAATGCTCAAAGTCTCTGTTATAAGTATACAATCGTATTTACCTTCCTGCAGTAGGTTTTCCAAACTTGTCATACTGTACTTTTAAAGCATTGTTTGTTCTCATCTTTTATTCTGCTGCAAGTTTTATTGTGGCTTCCATTCTTTCCCTCGGTTTCTGGACTAGAATACACATCTTTGTGCTTAGGGCTTGCATTTGCACAGCTATAATTTCCAGCTCCCCTCAAGATTTAGTTCAAAGCCCTCTTGATTAGATTCATCTTTTTTTTTTTGCCTAACACATTCTCCCCAGACTCCTTCCTGTACATCCCATTCGTAGCCAGTATTCATTCATGTAAGAAGAGAAGATGGAGGTTGCAGAAGTCCAACCCTACTAATACATGCGTGTAGTCAATCATTCACCTGCAGTATTTTCCCATCCCTATGTAGTCCCCAATCTTTCAATAGTAGAATTGTTGAGACTGCCATCTGTGCTCTAAACTATTAACTTGACTTCACCATGGTGGTCCATGCCTTAGTTACCTCTAGATTGGATTATTGCAATGCACTCTACATGGGGCTACCCTTGAAGATGATCCGGAAACTCCGTTGGATAGGGAAAACAATCCTTTTATTGAAGATAATTAAAAAGCAGGAAAGTAACAAGCACTTTAAAGAAATAGGTAAGTCCATTTAGATAGGAAGATAAGCAGGAACAAAGTAGTCCAGGGTAATAGTCCAGCAAAATCCATAAAAACAAAGTCAAAACTTTTCAAATAAAATTCAAGAAATCAGGGAACATGAATCCAAGGCATGAATATAAAAGCATAAAATCCAAGAATCAAAACCATGAAACAAAGGCACTTAAAACATGAATTTTCCAAGCAAAGCTTCCATAAAACAAGGACGAGATCTTCACTTTATTCCAAACGATGCTTCATATGACTGCATATCCTGTATTTGGGACTTTTATCTCCTCATTAGCTATGTCTCTAACGCTCAGAAATTGGTTTCGCTTTAGCTGAGAATGTCTTATCTTTTTCTCTCAGAGCCTGGCAGAATGCCGAAGCCACTGTTCGGCTCTCCTGTTTTGACTGATCTCATCTCGTCTATCTATTTGCTCATAAATTTTTGTGCCGAGCTGTTTTCATGTTGTCTATCATGGGAACTCTCTGGTAACAATTCAGAAAGCACACCATCTCATCCCCACACCCTTCAGGGACATTCTCATGGGAAACAACACTTTGAACAGAGATCTCCTGGTCATTCTCTGCATCAATATCACTGACCAAACCATTGCCATCTTGAAACTCATTGGCATCACCCCCCACATCCAAAGCACCCTGATCCTGAAACACAATCACAGACTGAGCTCCAACACCCAGCTTGACTAAAAGACATGTCATGGCTTTCTTCTGTTCTGGTTGATTCAATGGGCAATGCTCACAGGGGAAACCCTGTGCAGATGCCCAGCTGCCTCTCCTCACTCCACATGTAGCCGAAAGAAACTGAAAGTAGTCATTTTCGGAAGCCACGTGATCTGTTGCACCCGGGGGAAAATGGTGGCGGAGTCTGTGCCGTTTTGACTGGCCAAAAGAGCCCAAATGGAAGAAGCCCATTTTGAAAGATGCAGCTGTGCACAACCTTACAATATATATGCATGCATGTGCAATAATCTAAACAAAGTCTAGAAACAGAACAGGAACTATGATATATTGCTCAAGTATAATTGCTAATTTATGTAATTTGGAACCCCCAGTTCCAAGATCAGATTGAAAGGAGGGTTTGTTTGGGGGTTTGTTTGTTTTTGGGTTCCTTCTCTGCCAACTAACCTGGATGTCAGAGGGTAAAACTGAATCCTGAATAAACATGACATGCTTTTAGTCTGAGTAGCTCATTAGAGGCAAATGTTTCCTTTGAAGTCTCTCCTGGTGAAATGTTTTGTGAATGTCATGCACACCATATCTTTTTTTGTTTTCCTTCTTTAAAAAATGTCCTTGCTAGCAATATGGAGCAAGGTGTTCATGACAAACACTGCCAAAATACATTATTAACATAAATCCAAGGGGATCTTTTTTTCTTATTGTCTGAGCCTGTGCATATTTGCTGTGGCTGTATGCCACTGACATTTCTTAGGCAGGCTCTTCCCCTTTAATCTGGGTTAGCAGCTCCTTGTACAAACAGAAGGAATCAGAAAGCTGATTAAATAGCAGAGCTGGCCGGTAATGAAAGCAAAGCCTACTGCAAACATGGGTTGACTGCTTTACATGAAAAATGTGCTAGGTGGATTTCAGGTAATGC
The DNA here is from genome assembly GCF_025583915.1 of Anolis sagrei ordinatus. Taxonomy (NCBI): domain Eukaryota; kingdom Metazoa; phylum Chordata; class Lepidosauria; order Squamata; family Anolidae; genus Anolis; species Anolis sagrei. The sequence goes on from NW_026847438.1 coordinate 119,673,343, forward strand.
ATGGTAGCTTTCCTCCTAATCTCATCTAAGGCAGCTTTACAGCATTTAATGTTGAATTCTTTGTGCCCTTGAAACCCATATGGTCCCCACTGATGGGAATAGAGGCCCAGACTGAGAGGGGCTCTATCCATGAGATAAGGTGGTGTGTATTGCTGAAGGGGTAGCTTTCAGGTGCCATTAAAGACAGTGGTACAGGAAAAAATATCAAAGTAGATGGCAGATGTACACACTTCCCTGGATCAGAATGGCTTGAAACACAGAATGTATCTGTATATTGTGCCTCATAGTAGTAGTAACAACAGCCAAAAGCAGGACTACACTTCTGACTAAAATACTAGTAATTTTGTATTGGTTAAAATTGTTCTTCGTTTTAAATATTGTATTGTTTTTTCGTGTTCTTTTTACACTACAAATAAGATATGCAAAGTATGCATAAGAATTCATTCATTTTATTTTCAAACTATAGTCCAGCCACCCCCAAACAGTCTGAGAGACTGTCAACTGGCCCTCTGCTTAAAATATTTGAGGACCCCTGGTCATAACCATGTGACCCAGTAGACTTCCTTAAGTCATTGGTCATATAAAGAATCCTGCCTCTTTCAGTCGATCTGTTTTCTTTTTTGATCCGTCTTCCATCATGCTTCACTTTTCCATCAACGAGAGCGTGAGTTAAAATTAAGCTACTGCCTTTTAGAATTTTCAATTAGTTAGAATGTAAGCTTTCCAAGTATATGTAAGTGTAAAAGCCATTAGTGCATTTGTAATCTGGAGATGCCTGTCTTGTTTATTCTGAGTCAGTTCAGAAAAGCAAAGTAAGATTAAGGTGCATGTGACTGGTATACTGTTTAAAGGAAGTTGAATTCCTAACAGTTCTAGTTTTCATATTTTTCTCAAAACAGTGAAACACCCTAAGATACTCTAATTTCCAATGCTTCTTTCCTGATTGTTTTCATGTTTATGTTTTCAAAAACATCTACTTTGTCACCTGTAAGTGAAATTTTCTGGTTACAATGCATCTAACTGGAAATATATTTTGAACTAGACTTGTATTATGAAAGAGTCTGTTTTTGAGTTATGCCTCATTCGCTGACTCTAGCTTCTGTTTTGTCCTAGGATGTCATGTATCAGTTGATGGTGGCAGATCTAGCAGTTAGTGATGGAAGGGCTAATGTAAGTCTTAGTTCTAAAGGGCTGAGTAATTTGTAAGTAACAGTTTACAGGTAACAGCAATTAAGGGTAGAGGCATGCAAGGGATACTTTGCAGTTGGGTGTTACTGGATGTAGGAGCTAACTTTGGTGCAGATCTTTGGGAGAAAAGTATTTGTCTTATCTTGGTGGTAGATGCTGGTGGTTTCCCCCCAGGTTTCTGGATTTTTGGTATCCTGACCTGTCTCCTGAACTCTTGGAACCCTGGAACCTTGAATCTTTGGATTGGCATTTGACTACGGGATAGACTCTTGATCCCTGGACTTTGCTCATTGAACTCTTGGAATTTGACCACTGGACTGGACCCTTTGACTATGGTGTAGTGTTTGCTATCAGTTTTTGTTTTGTATTCTGTGGCTGAGTGGCATCTTTATGTTTTATATTTTGGACTATTACAAAAACCAGAAAGTAAGTGCTGCTTTTATTAAACTATTTGATACAAACTGGGTGTTTGCTTGATTCACCTCTGCCTGAATACCGGCAGAGCCCTGGCATCGTGACCTTGAATCTTGGACTGACTTTTGACTACAGTCTAGACTCTTGATCCCTGGACTTTGTTTATTCAACTCTCGACGTTTGACCACTAGACTGGACCTTTTGACTACAGAGTTATCTTGAACCTGCAACAGTGTTTGCTGTTTTTGTTTTATATTCTGTGACTGAGTGCAATCTTTATGTTTATATTTTGGACTATTAAAACAGCCAGAAAGTAAGTGCTGTTTTAATTAAATTGTTTTATACACACTGGGTTTTTGTTTGGTTCATCTCTGCCTTTGTAAAGGCAGAGCCCTGGCATCGTGACAGGGCTCCAGCTGTGTCTGTCCTGGCTCTGTCCTGGAAGAGTGCTAGGATGGAGCAAGAAGTCAATGTGATGATTACATGTCAAAAGCATTTTCTGTAATAAGTGACTTTTTGTGTTAACTATGGCTATTGTGTTTCTCTTCCTGGGAAAGTTTATTCAGATGTGGTTTGCCCTTGCCCTCTTCTGAGGCTGAGATAGTATGACTTGTCCAAGGCTTCTGTGCCAAATTACTACACTGTGCTGGTTATTGTATACATCATGACGGATGCAAGACTTCATACATTTCTTCTGCACATGCTTATCTTCATTTATCTAATAGGAAAGAGGCCTTACTCTTTACACAGTGGCGATACATTTGAAATCATAAGCAGTATGCATAATAAAAAAAGATTTTAGAAATTACTGATAGTAATAACAACGCCATCATACAAGCTGATGTGTCTGCTTTGCTACTGCTGGCTATAACACTGGAACTACAAAGCAACCTGGAACAAAGTGGCTTTGGAGATAATAAAACAGCCCCTGTTGAGAAAATTGAAATAGGTCAGCCAGGATTTTGTTTGTTTGTTTGTGACCATGCCTCTTTTAATACTGATTTGCCCCTGGGCCATCGACAATGTAGATATCTGCTGGAGTGGAACCAGCTCATTTGCATGTCAAGAGGGTAAGAGCACAGTGAATACCAGTCCTATTAAACTTGTACCTTACACATGTCAGAGAGACTTTGTACTACCACCATCTGTCTCCATGGTTTTACTGTTCTCCATCCATTATACTATAACCAGCTGTCTCCATAGCTGTACTTTCCCTATCCATATCCACTTGCAGATATAGATCTATACTTCCCTCACCATTTGTCCATCCCGCTTCCTTTTCTCTGATCTTTCTCTTCCAGCTCATTCTTTCCTTGGTGAGACCACTAAGTAGAGGTGGCTTGAGGAATATCAACTTTGTAAATTCTGATCTGCACCACATGAATTTCAGAACTTAGTTTTCTACTAAATATTATCGAAGAATATATTAAAGTACAATACAATGGGTATTGTGTGGTTTCCAGGTTGTATGACTGTGTTCTAGCAGCATTTCACCTGAAGTTTCACCTGCATTTGTAGCTGGCATCTTTAAAAGACTGGCAAAATGTCAGGAGAAAATGCTGTTGGGGTTATTGGAATCCTCCTTATAACATTCCTAAAAAATAACCACATAATCCATGAACCTGCCCGATCCCTCCAATCCTCGGGGGAGGCTCTCCTTTCACCCCTACCATTATCTCAGTCCCACCTTGTGGGAACAAGGGAGAGATAGAGCCTTTTCCTCAGTGGCCCCCTGACTATGGAATACATTGCCCAGTGAGATTAGGCAAGTCCCCACTTTAGAAAAGATTAACCATATATCTCATATTGCCAGTAACCCTCAATATTTGGTTTTAGTGCACACCTCCTCCCCCTTGTACGAAGGTCCCCTTTTCGACCCCATCTCGGAAGAGTTCTTCACTCACAAATAATCTGCTCCACTGCTATCTGACCCCCTGTTTTTACCTTTAGTATTTTATTCTGTACATGCGGCCTGCTCACTGTTTTGTGTCAGGAATGATTTTATTGTAATTCTATATTGGTTGTTGTATTCTCATAGTTTATGTTTTATGTAATTGATTATGTTGTTGTTCATGTTTTAATTTTGTTTCATTTCATTTCTACCTCCTGATTTTCTGGGCAGGTAAAGTCTGTCGACATCACTACGAGGGTGTAATGCATAGTGGATTGTCATCAGTTTTCTTGTTTTTCTGTCCAGATCACCCAGCTCTGCCTGTGTCCAGTTCACAATGCCAGCAGTGTATCTAATGACTGGGGTGGCCCAGGTATTGATAGCCTTGATTGTATTTCCACTATTTAATATGCTCTTCAAAACCTTTCTGACTCTTTGGATATATTCTTTGCTGACCACATTTTTCACTTGCCCATGCTTGATATTGTCCAAATGTAGTATGTCCAGATATTTATAGTCTTCTGGCTGATTGCACTTTATGGTTTGTCCGTTTGGCATCTCTATGCCCTCGCTTTGTGTAATTTTCCCTTTCTTTAATGCCACTGTGGCACATTTGTCTAGGCCGAACTCCATACTGACATCAGTGCTGAAGATTCTGACTGTGTTGGTCAGTGACTCAATTTCAGTTTCTGATTTTCTGTAAAGCTTTAGATCATCCATGTACAGCAAGTGAGAGATTTTTGGTGAATTTCTTGCAGTTTGATAGCCTAGATTTATTTTCTGTAGAATTACTGACAGTGGGATCAGTGCAATAATGAACAGCAGTGGTGATAGTGAGTCGCCCTGGAAAATTCCTCTCTTGATGTCAACAGTTCCATAGCGTTCGTTGCCCACAAACAACTCAGTTTTCCATTGTTTCATCGCATTTTTGGTGAACTTTCTAATTTTTCACAAACTCCGATGACATCTAGACATAATCAGGTCATGAATAAATGCTCTTTCTTTAGCAGTGGTAGGGATCTAGTAAACATAAGCAGTATTTGTACAGTGTGTATAGAAATGATAATAAGACCTCAAGTGGCTATACAGAAAAGTCAACACAAAATGTAACCTAGCAAAATGGAATTTCTTCTCTGTTCCATTTAAAGCAGGCATTCTCCTCCTGCCTCTCCACCACTCCTACATATTATGGAAGAGGTCAAAGGGCACCAGCAGCATGGGACTATTCATGCATGTATTCAATCAAGACACGATGGATTCGAGAGAATGCATTCATTGGTCCCACCCCCTTTATGCTAGTGTGTTTGCCATGTCTCCAAATGAATGCACATTTGTGTTGATGGACTTAAATCCTATGTGTCCATATATAATGTACCTTGCTTAGCTAGATTCCCCAAAAGTAGCCTGTATGTATAGCTGTATGTATGTATGTATGTATGTATGTATATGAATAAGGCTGCTTTCTTCCACATACTCTCACAGTTCTATGGAGATAACTGGAATGGAGTTTGTGAGGATTAAAATTCTACTCATGACTAAAAACATATATAAAAAATTAAAAAATAACATGGCTTTCATGGCCAGAGTCATTGGGTTGTTGTAGGTTTTTTGGGCTGTATGGCCATGTTCTAGAAGTATTCTCTCCTGATGTTTCACCTGCATCTATGGCAGGCATCCTCAGAGGTTCTGAGGTCCTCAGAGGTGATGACCTCAAAACTTCTGAGGATGACTGCCATAGACGCAGGTGAAACGTCAGGAGAGAATACTTCTAGAACATGGCTATACAGCCCGAAAAACCTACAACAACCTTAAGAATAACATATGAAGCAATCAAGGTAAGGCTGGATCTACATTGCCCTATATCCCAGGATCTGACCCCAGAACCACATTATTTGAATCAGTTATCTTAGTTCATTGATTAAAACTCTACTTGCCACTTTTTTGTGCATTTGTTTTTGTCCTAATCACTGAATCCATTCTTATAAGTGTCAAAAAGCAAGCAGTGAGCAAAAATTATTTCTGTTCTAATTTATCCTCTTCATCCCTAGATGAAGAGGATAAATGTTTCCATTCACCGGTGTCTCACTAACTTCTCAGCAAACAGGTAAATAAAGCTTTTTCTTTCCATGCTTTTAAGTTCTTGCAGTCAAGTAATTTAAAAAGTATTTTAATTACTCAAAATCCAGGGTTCTCAAACTTTTAAACAGAGGGCCAGGTCACAGTCCCTGAAACTGTTGGAGGGCCGGATTATAATTTGGAAAAAAAAAATTCCTATGCACACTGTACATATCTTATTTGTAGTACAAAAAAACTTAAAAACAATACAATAATTACTTGTAAAATGAACACTTTTAACAAATATAAACTTAGTACTATTTCAATTGAAAGTGTGGGCCTGTTTTTGGCTGATGAGATAGGATTATTGTCGTTGTGTGCTTTCAAGTCATTTCAGATTTAAGTTGACCCTGAGCGAGGGCCGGGTAAATGACCTTGGAGGGCTGTATCCGGCCTCCAGGCCTTAGTTTGAGGACCCCTGCTCAAGATCTTTCAATGCTTTCAATACAATATTCATGTTATAAATTAAAACAATTAATTCTGTTTAATTGTGCAACCTCCCTTCATCTTATAAAAAGGTCAAATGATTCACTGACTTCCTAACTTGTAGTAGTTTTAGGCGCAGGAGGTTTTAGGGAGTCCCGTGAGCAAAAGAACTTTCTTGTTTTAAATCATGAATGTATTAGAAGGACACTAAGAATGTTAGATATGCAGTACAGTAATCCTTCGCTACTTCGTGGTTCGCTTTTCACGGACTAACTATTTTGTGGTTTGAAGAGGTATGGTCTGTGGCTGCTCATTTCCAGGGCCTATTAAAGGGATGACCAGGGTAATAGGTAGGATTCGGCCATATTCAACAATGTTTGGGGCTGGGCTAGAACTGGTCATTCTCAAAGGCTTGTTGAAACCACCAGGTCTTCAAGCTCTTACGAAAGGAGGGGAGGGATGGGACCTGTCTTATTTCCCTTGGAAGGGCATTCCAGAGGCAGGGAGCCACCACTGAGAACGCCCTCTCTCTCATCCCCACCAACCGTACTTGTGACAGTTGTGGGAGTAAAAGGAGGGCCTCCTTAGAGTTTGTGCCGGTTCATAGAAGATGTGATCGCGGAGATAGGCAGGGCCTGAACCATTTAGGGCTTTATAGGTCATGACCTGCACCTTGAATTTCGTTCGGCAACTTATCGGCAGCCAATGAAGCTGTTTTAATAGGGGTGTTGTATGCTCCCTATAGTTTGCTCCAGTAAGGAGGCTGGCTGCTTACTAGTTTCACATAGCGATGGTGTGCTGTCGTGCACAGGGCTTCTATAAAATACTATAAACAGGACTTAATTTCTATGAGCCCAACGGGACGCCGGGGTTGCCTCAGAGAGAGGTTTTTTGGGATTTTCCTGAAAAGATGAGCTTCAAAGTCTTTAAAGATATAACTAAATCTTTATTACTGAACAAATAACAAGGCTTCAACGATTGGATTCAAAGTTTTCTTAATAAACTGTTGGCTTTCTCGATCTTGCCCCCAAGGGCAGGCAACTGTTCCTTCACTGTTGGGAAAATCCCTGACCTCTACCCTGGGCAATCTGTCTTCTCTTCTGTTGGTGTGGGGCCCCTACACCCAGTCCAATCTGCTTTATGGTTGTCGCGAAGGGCCCTTACTGAACAGAGACCTTTGCAGAACTTCCAGGAGGAGGAAGATGTTCACTTCCCAGTGATGGCTGGCTGAAGCGCTGTGGGACTGGATCCCTAGCAAGAGAGCTGAGAGGCTGTAAGTTCCTCAGCAAACTGTAAAGTCCCCAGCCAAAGCTGTGCTGAGACTGTATATCCCTGGCCAAGCTATGGGGCTATTTCTCCCCAGCCAAGCTGTAAATGATGAAGCCTTTTACAGGAGGTCCTGGTTTAAGTCCTGTAAGAAAGACTTCTCTGTGTGGACTGACCTAAAATGGCTCCTATTCCCTCCAAAACCCCAAAAGGGGGCGGAACTAGGGAACCTAATGATAATTGACAGGTCATTGACCCAATAACTGCAAAGTAAGGAAAGCCATCTAACTGCAAATGCGTAGAACTTTAAAATACACGCAACACTCAACAAATAGCAAGATAAGCTGGAGCTCCTGGTATGGCCGTACCAGAACAGATGGAAATACCGACTGGAATGTATGCACATGCCTTTATGAGACCTGTTAACATATGGTAACCCTAGGAATGCCATAGGGGTTTCTTAGGTAAGAAATACTCAAAGGTGATTTTGCCAATCCCTTCCACTGAACTGTAGCCTACAGCTGTTGATATTGCTTGTCATGAAAGAAAACACAACACCAAGTGAGATGGAGGTTACAGCAGGGTTACATTCTTGCTTTTGAAAAGTAAAGAATAGAGCTGAAATTCAAAATGCAGAGCTGGTATAGAAGCAGTGAAAGACCCAGTTATTGTTGTGCTTATTGTTGTGCTGATGATGAACTCTGTTTTCCATGAAATTTTCAGACAGCAGATTAGTCCTTGAATCTGTAGTGTTACCAACCAAAATCCTTCAAAATGTCAATTCACACTATATCTGATTATCTGCTATCCAAGTCTGGCTAGAGCTCTTGGAGAACAGGGATAGATGAAGGTGTTTGAAAGTAAGATGGTTTGAAGAATTCAAAACTGACATGAATTTAGTGCTCCTGGTAATTGGTTCCTATCAAAATTCCTCCTTGACATATTGACAAAGCACATTATTTCAGCCTTTAGGCTGCTGCTTTCAAACACAAGGAAGTGCTATAATAGTGCAGTTCACAGAGGAAGGCAGAATAGATGCCATTTTATTGGCAGGAAGAAATGAAAGCCCCTTCGTGTCTGGTGACTCCAAGATTAGCTTTTTCATGCATGTATTTCAGAAAATGCACCACAACGCAGAATATGATTTTAGATCTATATCCAAATGTTTTGAGAAAAAGGGGATATCTTGCTAATGAGGCCACTCAACTAACCTTACAATTTGGCAGAAACAAAAGAAAATCTTCTTAATGAGACAATAGTACAAAACGGTGATCCTGCAGATTCAGATAGTTCAGAAAGATTACTAGAAAATACGCTGCTTTGGAATTTTAATCCACAGGTGAGCGGTCAGAACAATGCAAAGAGCCATCGTTCTTCAGAATGCTGACAAGTATAGCAGAGTAGTTTTACTACTTTTCTACTTAGTTGCATTGCACTTTAAGCCCATTTTGGATCCGGCATAATGCATCCATTGACTTTCTGATTCCATATATTCTGTGTTTGCTGTGGAGAAAGAATAAGTGCAGAAATGTTGTCCAAAATCTCTTAGTTCACCTTGCATACCGAGCTCTGATTGAGTCCAATGAAGACACGCAAGGGGGAGAGCAGAGTCAAATATCTCTTTGTTGCTCCGGTTAGCTAAGGAAGGATGCCAGGGGAAGTTTACCAGATCAGGAATAAATCATAGACATTTTACGGACATTTGAAAAAATGAACACGGAAACAGAACATATGAAGGAAAATATGATTAAATGGGCTAAGGATATTGGCCAATTTATCTTATTAGAGGGATGGAAAAGAGTATGGAAACTTAAATAAAAATACTCAAGATCTATAAAAGTAATAGAAATTGGTACAAAATGTTAACACCAGAGAAGCTAGAAAGATACTATAAAAACCAAAATAATAAATGTTGGAAATGTGGGGAAGAAGTGGGGACTTACTTCCACTCTTGGTGGTCCTGCAAAGAGGTTAAGAAATATTGGGGAAAAATACAAGACCACGCCCCAAAAAATTTAAAACTAAAGTTTAAGTTAAAACTGGAATACTATTTATTAAACCTAACAGATTTCGAGATAGGTAAAAATAAAGATAAAATATACTTTTATTCAACTTCCGCAGCAAGAACACTACTAGCGCAGAAATGGCGTGAGAAGGAACTCCTGACAATTGACTCATGGTTTGCCAAACTTATAGACTATATGGACATGGATTCACTAATGTTCCTGCTTCAAGACCAGATGGAGGGACAAAAAACAGATTGGACACTGCTGAAAGAATATCGCCAAACAATGAAACTTATAAATTTTGTACAGAGAAAGTAGTACTGACATGAGGCCCGTTAACAAGAAAACAGAGGAGAAAAAAAATCCAATTCAAATTTTAATAGAGAAAAGAAAAATGGTGAAAGCTGTGAGCAAGTTCACAAGAAGAAGAAGAAGAAAAGAAAACAGGAAAAAGGAAATTAAACTCCCTGTGGAATGGACCGGAAGACATCAAAATACCTTTCGGACCGCATCTTGGCCTACGAGCCCACGAGGACCTTGAGATCATCTGGGGAGGCCCTTCTCTCGATCCCGCCTGCCTCACAGGCACGTCTGGCGGGGACGAGGGAGAGGGCCTTCTCGGTGGTGGCCCCCCGGCTGTGGAACACTCTCCCTGCAGACATCAGACAGGCGCCCTCCCTCATGTCCTTCCGAAAAAGCCTTAAAACATGGCTGTTCGAGAAGGCATTCAATTAAGTGCTATAATAATGCGGTAAAGATGATTGGAATGGAATAAGGAATATGAGATTGGTTATGATTCCACTATGAGACGAAGCGGATTTTTAGTGTAGTTTTTGTAATTGTTATGTAGTTTATATGCTGTTGTAATTGCTTTTTTGTAAATTGTCTTTTATATGTGTGTACACCGCCATGAGTCGCCCTAAAGGGCTGAGAATGGCGGTTAATAAATGCATCAAATAAATAAATAAATAAATAAATTATCCGCACTGCCCCTTTCTGCCTTCTAATATCTTCAGGATGGAATTAACTTGATAAACAATGATTGTTGATTGACATGGCTGGCAAAGGGAAAGATTCCTATGGTAGGACAATAGGTGGCATTTCCAACCTGATGGGTTTAAGTTTGCAAAGAAAAGGTCTTTTGTGTGGAGATGTGAAAGTGGGGTACTCTTGGACCTTATATTTGGCCAAAGGCTGCAGCTGCATGCTTTTTGGTATTTATGAAGCATTGGGAGAGGAATGAGGAACTGGCAGTGAGGTTAGTTGCATGGTCTTTTGAGCTGAACATGATAACTTGAAGGTCATCTCCAAACTTCAGTATTTTGGAGAGTCCCCATTTTAGGGCAACAGAAAAACACAGCAGTTCTGGCTGTGATGGAACACCAAAGTCAGCCGGATCTTGGAGTCCTTCTGGACAACAAGTTGAACATGAGCCAACAGTGTGATGCAGCAGCTAAAACATCAATGGGTTTTTGGGCTGAATCAAAAGGAGTATCTTGTCTAGCTGTTTAACCTCAGCAGACTGAAAGCCAAAACCAAGGTTACAACAACATCTCTTACAGAACTCCAGTATGCTGATGACAACGTCATCTGTGCGCATTCAGAAGAAGATCTACAAGCCACTCTAAAAACCTTCGCAGAAGCATATGAGAAGCTTGGTCTATCATTAAACATCGAGAAAACCAAAGTGTTCTTCCAGCAGACACCAGCCAACCCCTCTTCAATGCCAGCGATACAGCTTAATGGTATAACATTAGAAAATGTTGGTCATTTCTGCTACCTTGGCAGCCACATCTCCACCAAAGTCAACATCGACACCGAAATACAACACCGCCTGACCTTTGCGAGTGTAGCATTTTTCCGAATGAAGCAGAGAGTGTTTGAGGAGGGGACATCTGTAGGGATACCAAGGTGCTTGTCTATAAAGCTATTGTCCTCCCAACCCTGCTATATGCCTGCAAAGCATGGACTGTCTGTAGACGTCACATGTAACTCCTGGAACGATTCCATCAGTGCTGCCTCRGGAAAATCCTGCAAATCTCTTGGGAAGACAGGCGGACAAACGTCAGCGTGTTGGAAGAAGCAAAGACCACCAACATTGAAGCAATGGTCCTCCGCCATCAACTCCGCTGGACTGGCCACGTTGTCCGYATGCCTGACCACCATCTCCCAAAGCAGTTGCTCTACTCCGAACTCAAGAACAGAAAACGGAATGTATTGTCGAAGGCTTTCATGGCTGGAATCACTCAGTTCTTGTCGGTTTTTTCGGGCTATATGGCCATGTTCTAGAGGCATTTAGAACATGGCCATATAGCCCGAAAAAACCCACAAGAACTGAGAAAACGGAATGTTGGTGGGCAGGAAAAGAGATTTAAAGATGGGCTCAAAGCCAACCTTAAAAACTCCGGCATAGACACTGAGAAGGGAGAAGCCCTGGCCCTTGAGTGCTCCAGCTGGATGTCAGCTGTGACCAGCAGTGCTGCAGAATTTGAAGAGGCATGAATGGAGGGTGAAAGAGAGAAACGTGCCAAGAGGAAGGCACGTCAAGCCAACCCCGTCCGAGACCGCCTTTCACGTGGAAACCAATGCCCTCACTGCAGAAGAAGATGCAGATCAAGAATAGGGCTCCACAGTCACCTACGAACCCACTACCAGGACACCGAACTTGGAGGACCGTCATCCTCGGACTACGAGGGATCACCTAAGTAAAGTAAGTAAGTAAATTGTCTAGAATAGATAGGGAAATTGTGGTGCCTTGACAAGCTGGAAGGTGTCCAGAGGAAGTTGATCAAAAGTCTGGAAAACATGGTGAAAGTGGCCTGGGACACGACACCTAGGCTATAGGAGCAGGGGCATTTTGGAATGAGACTGTCCAAATTTAACCATAGGGATTCAAGACTTGGTGGCAGAGGATGAGGGTTTAGGATCAACTCGAATCTGGAATGTGGCAAAAATGTCCTATAAATTAGTGACTTGTCTATGATGATTCCTCTGTAACGGTAGCTTTAAATTGGGCCCAGATATATACTACTGGTTATATGTGCTCCCTAAGTAGGAGAACACAGGGAAAGACAGAAGATAGTTATTTTCCCCAAGCTATGCAAGGTGGAAATCTGGTCCTGGACACATAATCAGAAAAAAGTGGACTGAATATTGCATTAGTTCTTTTCGTTAGGTGTCTACAAATCAATGGAGCATTGTGGCAAGTCATGTCTGGTGTATTAGAAGATACGGATTCCTTGGCGAATCTGTTTTTCATTGCTTCTCTTTCCTTTAATTAATCTTCCTGCATCGCCTTCAATCTGGTGAGACCTCTAGAGAAATCAAGTCAGATCTCTAGGCTACATCCTACTAGTCGTAAATTATGCCACTTGATACTCTGACACCATTCCTTTACAGGCGAAAACTTCTCATGCAATTGCTAGGGAATTATTGGAAATCTTGGAAAAACTGATTCTTGATAAGAAGTGCTCACAGATCAGAGGACAAATTTGGTAAGCCATGTAAGTAGAGATAGGGAAATATTTGAAAACCTTCAGGAAATGATTAAAAACATGTTTTTCAAGTATCAAAAAAACCCCAACAAAAAGAATTCTGTACCGATTAGAATCACTGCAGATTGGGGGTTATTCTGTGCAAATCTGCACGTGGTTCCTTTGCATAAAAGCAACATTTTTAAGCAACCAGGTTGTTAGTGGCTGGAAAGAAGGGACATCAGGCGGGAATAGCAGGAAAATATTCTGTGGTTGCAAGATCACTTTTCCAAGGCAAAACAGCCAAGAAAAGTAAGCAAAATCACCTGAATCTATGTAGTAGGGGTATGCAAAACAAAAATGGACAAAAATTTGTAAATGCTTCTGCCATCTTGTGGTCATTTAACAGTATACCCGCTAAAAGTAAATGTATGGAGCATTTCGGAAAGACAATGACTGGAACGGCGATTCGATGGACAAGACTAGTTTATTGTTTTAATGATTGTTTTTTTGCTCATGGATGTATTTTTTAATTTAATGTATGTCTAATTGTAGCGTATAATTGTAATTGTTTGTACTGGCATTGAATTTTTGCCATTACTTATGTGTAAACCGCTTTGATTCCCCCTCAGGGTGAGAAAAGCAGTATACAAATACTGTAAATAAATAAATAAATATTCTCCTAAATAGAGATAAGTACATATTTTAGGGTAACTGACTCACCCAAATCAAGAGCACAGTAAAAGGCAGTTGTGCTATGATTTTAGTATAGTCTTAAAAGATCCCAAAGGATGATCAACCTTTGTAAAAGAAATCATAAGAGAAGCGGTTTGAAGTACCCCGTATATCAAATGTCCAACTCAGTGTGTGGAAGTGAAACTTTTATCTCAACTGAACCAACCTATGGAAGGTACACTTTTCCTATGGGAAGAAGTCAATGCAACTATGGATGAGCAGAACAGTTGCAGCTGTAGAGAAGAACAATTTCTGCCTTCTATTGTCTATTATCACAGACTTCCGTTTCACTAACACTTGGTGTGAACTACATCCCAAAGAAAGTATTCCTTCTGTTTGTGAATTACTTAGGCGATCCCTCATTGTCTGAGTAGGATAGTCTTCCAGGATCGGTGTACTGGCTGTGGGTTGGTAGGTGACTGTGGAGCCCTATTCTTGATCTGCATGTTCTCCACAGTGAGGGCATTGGTTTCCAGATGGAAGGCGGTCCCGGTTGGGGTTGGCTTGACTCGCCTTCCTCTTGGCACGTTTCTCTCTTTCACCCTCCATTCATGCCTCTTCAAATTCTACAGCACTGCCTCCAGCTGGAGCACTCAAGGGCCAGGGCTTTCCAGTTCTCAGTGTCTATGCCAGAGTTTTTAAGGTTGGCTTTGAGCCCATCTTTAAATCTCTTTTCCTGCCCACCAACACTCAATTTTCCATTCTCGAGTAGAGCAACTGCTTTGGGAGATGGTGGTTGGGCATCTGGACAACATGGTCAATCCAGCTGAGTTGATGGCGGAGGACCATCGCTTCAATGCTGGTGGTCTTTGCTTCTTCCAGCACCATGACATTTTTCTGCTTGTCTTCCCAAGAGATTTGCAGGATATTCCGGAGACAGCACTGATGGAATCATTCTAGGAGTTGTATGTGACGTCTGCAGACAGTCCACGTCTCGCAGGCATATAGCAGGGTTGGGAGGACAATAATACATGTGATGGGAATGGTTTCTTCTAAAGACCTCATCCCATTGAGTCTTTTCTCCATTACTCTGTACTGCCAAAACAGAGTCCTACAGAGGCCATCACATGACACAAGGCCACTTCCAGGGAACAGGGAAATGGTGGGAAGACTGTGTTTTCAGGAGTCAGTACTACCTGACTCCTAATAAGAGACGATGGTTTGGAGTGGGGAAATGCGGACAAAGACCATGTGATGGCAACTGACCATTGCCATCAGGGCCATAGCCGGGGGGGGGGGGGGGTAGGGGGTTAAAAGTTCAGCCCTGCCCTGAAATGTGTCAGGTTTATAAAAGAAACCTGGTTTATTTATAAATTGGTTAACCAGTTAAAATTCATGAGTAAACCAGGTTTCTGGGTTCAGGCTTTTAACACTTTCAGGCTTCTAACGCTCCCCCCCTCCTCCCGGCTACGGCCCCTGGTTGCCATCACAGAAGACTGAAAGGCATGGGACCTCGATGGTATGAAACAAAATAAGACGTTTCCCTCTGCTTTCCCCCTGTCATGTGATGATGTCCTAAATAACCTCTGGAGGGGGCTTTTTGAAGAAGTATAAGGTTTTTTTCAATACCAGATTCAGCAAAATTTCCACTTCAACAAGTACTTCCTAAGTCTTTCTTTTGATCACTGTCCCCATTACTGCTGAGTAAAGAGCAATTAAGGATAAGATGAAAGCGAACATTACAGGTTTTATTACAGACAATTCATCCTAGAAAATAACTATCTCATCATACAAAGAGAATGCATTAAGGAAATGTGGAATGTAAAGATTCCATCTCAAACTGGCAAAGATCAAATTCTTTTTTTAATATCAGAAACCCAGAACCAGACATAAAAATATTGTGGATCAGATCGTCCAACGTACTTGTCAAAAGTACTACAAATATGGTTTTAAATTAAACTTAGCCAAATATATTAGCAAAATGGAAATCAAAAGGCAGTTTGAAAGAGTAATAGGGAAGAAATCAAATTGCTAAGGGCACACTTTGCTCAATAACATTAATGAAAAAAGCAAAGTATGCAAATTCACAAGGTAAGGAATATTCATATCAGCAACAACTTGTTTGAAATATGTTTTTACTATTTGGAACTCACCACCATTACAGAAATTTATGGATGAATTGGTTAACCTGAGCTTCCATGTAAATTTTGAGATTTTTTTTTTGTCGTGTCAGGATCAACCTGAGAAACTGCAAGTCGCTTCTGGTGTGAGATGGCAATTCTGAGATGGCAAGCAAGGAAGAAGGACATCCTTCTCATCATGCTGCTCACTAAATAAGCAGGGAAGCTGGTGAGATAGCCAAATATATTTTTGTTTCATGTTACTTTCTTTTTTTCAACCCTGTGAGCCATATCATTCAAGAGAAATGTTCATAAGCAAATGATAATTTTATTTTTCTCTCGGGCAAGATTTGAACTCAAACAGCAACATTTCTACAGGGGTTACATTTAATAGGCTAGAAGCTGAAACAACCATTTTTATTCTAAAACCTTTAGTGCAGAAATTACAAAGAAGGGAGAATTATAACACGAGACACATAATTCCTTCTGTTTATATTTTCATGGATGCCATTTTTGCAAACTCAAATACTTATAAAGGCAGTCCCCAAGTTACAAATATCTGACTTACAAATGACTCATATTTAAGAACTCATAGTTGAGACAATAGGAAGTGAGAGAAATCTATTCTTCAGAAGCGAAATTTGTTACAGTAAGTGGTAGCAGGAAATTCCAGATGGGCCAACGGGCGGCAGCCAGGGAGCTGTCAACCCTCCTGTTCAAGGAGCTCCACTGGCTGCCATTCATTTTTCCGGACCCAATTCAAGTGCATGTTTTTACCTACAAACCCTGAACGGTTTGGGACCTGCCTACCTGCATGACCGCATTTCTGTATACCAACCCACTCGATCTCTTCGATCATCTGGAGGGGCCCTGCTCGCACTCCCACCTGTATCGCAAGTGCGATTGGTGGGGACGAGAGAGAGGGCCTTTTCGGTGGTGGCCCCTTGACTCTGGAACTCACTTCCTAAGGACATCAGGCAGGCCCAACTCTGGCAGTCTTTAAGAGGAGCTTGAAGATGTGGTTGTTCCAGTGTGCCTTCCCAGAATAATGATCCCATAGCACTTTGTCCTCCAAAGCACTTTACATTGTTTAGGTCTGCTCGTATGCCCTTCCACAAACGCCCCATCACTTTTTCACCCATGTTCCAGCTTTATTTTCAATTTTAATTTTACATTTGGCCTTCCCATAGTTTTAATCGTGTGTTGTCTTATTGTTAATGTTTACGTTATTTTATTGTCCATGTTTTATTTTAATTGCTTGTATTGTTGTTATTAATGCTTGTATTGTTGTATTTGGTCTCGGCCTCATGTAATCTGCACCGAGTCCCTTGGGGAGATGATAGCAGGGTACAAATAAAGATTTGTTATTATTATTATTGTTATTATTATTTTGTAGCAGGATCAAGTGTGTGTTAAAGAAAAACCCTATGATGTTAATTATTATGTGCAGCTGGTAATGTAGGTCAGCCAGCATGTTAGGGCCATACCCAGTGGGGTATAACTGTATGGATTTTAGAATGCAGTTTGGAGAAGCAATACGCTACGCTGAGGAAGAGAAGCAATATGCTATAATGCTGCTATGCTCTATCAGCGATACTCTTTGCTATGGTGAAATAGCTATTTACTCAAGGTTTATGTTTTGCTCTCTCATTTGAATGAAGATGAAGAAACCTTATTCTGTGTTACTTACAAGGACTATGTAAGTTTGTTGCACTGTTTGATTTTGTATGCAACATTGCAAGTTTATGCCTCTACTGATAAGAGTAAAGTTTTTCTGTTCCTTTTTTCCTCTTGCCTGCGTGGGACTTGGCTAAAACACACTGTGCAACAAAATTCACTCCCGAAAGAGTTGTCTTGGGGAAAAAGTGTCCCTACTGAAGCTTTATCACCAATCCTTGTTTCCACAAAAAGGTTTTTTTTTTCAAAATTCAGTTATCACAGGGACAGAAAGTAGGGTAAAATCTTCTGAATGGGGGCACAGATAGCAAAACAAACACCACATTTCCCTATGCTATCCAAAACTAAAAAGTATATATTTTTGGCTGGAATTACTCTTTAAAATGCACCTGTTCCAACTTAAATACAAATTCATCTTAAGAACAAACCTACAAACCCCATCTTGTTCATAACTTGGGAACTGCCTGTACTTGTCATAAGGAGAAAATTACTCAGATGGAGAAGAGAAGGGGTATGAAGAAATTAGGAAACACTGAGTTTGACTGTGACTGATATGTGAACTTTGGCTGATGTTTCTGAACTTTCTGAACTTGGAATACTATGGAGATTAGCAGCTTCCATGGTTGATCCAGGCTTAAGAAGTTCATTGGTACAAAAACCTACCTGTGATATAAATCATTCCAATGGGCATAATAATTAATCAGAAACTAGACATGATCCACATATCTATCATCAGAAGCGGTTGGTGATAAAGTAAGAGTCTTGAACGCATTTTATCTGAGAGGTTCATGAAGTTTTTGAATTTATAGTGGTGTAAAGTTGTAGATAATTTTGAGCATTTTGATATTTTAATATTAAGGGTTTTTAAAATAAATTTCTTTCTAATAAAGCATAGGCATCAATAATAAAGCATAGATTAAACTGTTTCACATACTGCCCATCATTATTAGAATATTATCATGTAACAAATGGAACCCTGTCATGTTTATTCTCGATTTTTTAAAAAAATCAAAAGACTGACAAATCGGAGATTTGGGTCTGGGGAGAGATGAGCTCTCTCTGTGGGGATCTCCAGCTTCTCATGCTAAGAGAAGCCTCCCAAAACAGCAAACATGTGGACATCCCCTGGGCAATGTCCTTGCAGATGGCCAATTCTCTCACAACAGAAGCGACTTGCAGTTTCTCAAGTCGCTCCTGACACACACAAAAAATCTTTCCATGCACCAATGGGCCCATGAGAAGAATGAATTGATATTACAGATGAGCAACAAATAAAAAGAAACAATTCAAATAATGAATGACACCTCTCTGCTTTTGATTCTCAAAATTATACTGCCTTAGCGAAAGCTTGCTCAAAAAGCCAGGTTTTAACCTTTTTTCGGAATGTCAGAAGGGAGGGGCCAATCTTATATCCCTAGGAAGGGCGTTCCACAGTCGATGGGCCACCACCGAGAAGGCCCTGTCTCTTGTCCCTGCTAAATGCATCTGTGAAGAAGGCAGGACCGAGAGCAGGGCCTCCCAGAAGATCCTAGATCATTCATAAGGAGAGATACGTTCAGATAGGTAAGCTGGGCCAGAACCGTTTAGGGCTTTATAGGTTAAAACCAGCACTTTGAATTGTGCCCTGAAGCAAACTGGCAACCATTGGAGTTGTGTGCTCCCTGAGTGCCACACCTGTTAGCAACCAGGCTGCCGCCCACCGGACCATTTGAAGCTTCTGAACAGTCTTCAAAGGCAACCCCATGTAGAGCACATTGCAGTAGTCTATATGGGATGTAAACAGAGTGTGGACTACCATGGCCAAGTCAGACTTCCCAAGGTATGGCCGCAGCTGGCGCACGAGTTTTAATTGTGCAAATGCTCCCCTGGTCACCACCAAGACCTGGGGTTCCAGGCTCAACAATGAATCCAGGATTACACCCAAGCTGCGAGCCTGTGCTTTCAGGGGGAGTGTAACCCCATCCAACACAGACTGTAACCATATGTCCTGTTCAGCCTTACGACTGACCAGGAGTACCTCTGTCTTGTCTGGATTGAATTTCAATTTGTTTGCCTTCATCCAATACCATGTCTTCTGATCTCTCTAAAGGCAACCTCATAAGAACTGAAGGGTATCCTGAAGAGTTCAGAAGCTATCTTTGGTAGACCTTCCGTGACTGTCTGTCATGATGTGCCTCACTGCCAGAAGAGAGTTAGAAGTTTATGCACTCATTGTTCTGTTCTCTAATATCTTGGAAATCACTATGTTAATGTGGATGCTCGGCTTTAAAGGTAGATTTTAGGAGGGGCTGCCCTCAACTCTATCTCCTAAGGCAGGTTCACAGTCTCTATATATGATCACATTTGAGGAGCTCATTCTTAGTTTGCTGGCATATGAGCTAAGATTTGCTTACTACAGCTTGAATTCCGTTAGCATTCAGTAACCTTTAGCTCAAGTTTGTAATATTTATATGTTAAACAAAGAATTAAGGCCATGCTCTGATCGTGCTATACAGCATTTTGAGTTTAGAAGTGCTTAATTAATTTGAAAAAGCACCAGGAAATTGATTTGGTCCAGCTTATCAATTGCTTCAGTTTTTTATTTATAGTCAATTAGCATATTAAATATTATATTGCAAAATGTTTATCTGTGATTTAACAAGCACAGATCTTGTTTATCTTAGATAATGACCTGAAGCAGGGAAGTTTAGTACAATTCAATGGATGTGAAGCTGGCCATTAAAATAATCAGTCTATCAGTCTTAGGTAGAAAAGGCAGAAAGTGTTTCTCAACCTGGGGGTCGGGACCCCTCCGGGGGGAGGTTACGAGCGGGTGTCAGAGGGGCTACCAAAGATGATCAGAAAACACAGTATTTTCTGTTGGTCATGGGGTTTCTGTGTGGGAAGTTTGGCCCAATTCTATCGTTGGTGGGGTTCAGAATGCTCTTTGATTGTAGGTGAACTATAAATCCCAGCAACTACAACTCCAAAATGTCAAGTCTATTTTCCCCATTTGAACATATTGAGTATTCGTGTCAAGTTTGGTTTACATCCATCATTGTTTGAGTCCACAGTGCTCTCTGGATGTAGGTGAACTACAACACCAAAACTCGGGGTTGATGACCACCAATCTGAAAATACTGGAAAACCCTTCCAGTATTTTCCGTTGATCATGGAAGTTCTGTGTGCCAAATCTGGTTCAATTCCATCAGTGGTGGAGTTCAGAATGCTCTTTGTAGGTGAACTATAAATCCCAGCAACTACAACTCCCAAATGACAAAATCAACCCCGCCCCTGCAACCCCAACAGTATTCAAATTTGGGCATATTGGGTATTTGCGCCAAATTTGGTTCAGTGAATGAAAATACATCCTGCATATCAGATATTTACAATACGATTCATAAAAGTAGTAAAATTACAGTTATGAAGAATGAATTATCACATAATTTTATGGTTAGGGGGTCACCACAACATGAAGAACTGTATTAAGGGGTTGTGGCATTAGGAAGATTGAGAACCACTGCATTAGAGGAACATGGGAAGCATCCCTATTTTAAGTCAAACATGCTCTACCTTGTCCAGTATTGCCAACTCACTGACAGCAACCCTCCAAGTTTTTCTAAGTCCTGTCTAGACAATTCAATTGAAATACTAAACAAACTTGATACTGTATTGTCGAAGGCTTTCATGGCTGGAATCACTGGGTTGTTGTAGGTTTTTTTGGGTTATATGGCCATGTTGGAGAGAATGCCTCTAGAACCCTACAACAACCCAAACCCAATACTGTTCAACTTCTCCAAAATCATACCAGATTTGATGTATTCAGCATATCTATATAAATAAAAATGTAATGTTCATTTGTGGGATTAACATAACTCAAAATCCACTGGATGAAATGACACCAAATTTGGACACAATACACCTATCAGGCCAATGAGTGACTATCATTCATAAAAAAAACACTGAAAAACACAGCAGAAGGGACTTTAAAAGCCAAAAAAAGCTAAATGACGAAAAGCTAAATGACAATACAGAGAAAAGGGAAGAAAGAGGGAGGGAAGGGGAGAAAAGAAAGAAAGAAAGAAAGAAAGAAAGAAAGAAAGAAAGAAAGAAAGAAAGAAAGGAAAGGAGAAAGAAGGAGGAGGAAAGAAGAAAGAAGGAAAGAGAAGAAAGGGGCAAAGAGAGAAGGAAGGAAAGAAGTAGAGAAGGAAGAAAGAAGAGAAAGAGGGAGGGAAAGAAAAAGGGGGAAGGAAGGAAAGTTAGAGAAGGAAGGAAGGAGAGATGGAAAGAAAAAAGGGAAAGAAGGAAGGAAAGAGGGAGCGAAGGAAGGGGGGAAGATGTAGAGAAAGAGAGAGGGAAGGAAAGAAGGAAAGAGAGAAGGAAGAAAAGAGACAGCAGAAGAGAAAGAAAAGGGGGAAGGAAGGAAAGAGAGAAGGAAGGAAGAAGAGAAGGAAAGATGGGAAGGAAGGAAAGGGAGTGAAGGAAGGAGGGAAAGAAGGAAAGAGGGAAGGTTGGTCACAGCAACATGTGGCGGGTACAGCTAGTCTATATACGGTAAATAAAAATGTAATGTTCGTTTGTGGGATTAACATAGCTCAAAAACCACAGGTCGAATTGACACCAAATTTGGACACAAGACACCTATCAGGCCAACAAGTGACCATCACTTATTAAATCACTGAAAAAAACAGCAACAGAGACTTAAAAAGCCAAAAAAAATACAGTACATTACAACGTATGCGCATAACCACATAAATACACACACATACACAAGTACACACACACAAAACATATACACAGACTAGGCCACAGCAACGCATGGCAGGCAATGGCTAGTACATAATATGGGAAATAGGATTAGAATTTCAACACTTTATGCAAATACTGCTAGACCTTTGGTGTACAATTATTTTTATCCTCACAGTGGAAAAGTTCATGACATAGGTGGGAAGAAGGAGTAGACCTGTGTTACTCAGGAGGCATGACAGTGCCTGCATAAGATGTCATCAAAAATACAGTATACTGCACAGCTAAAAAGGCAACTCTTGAAGACTGCAGCAAAGGCAGACAGCCAAAGAAAAAGCATCACAAGATACTCTGGTTTCGTTGTCTTTTTCTAGGATCCTATAGGCTAACCTTTGTTATCATGTGCCTGGCTCATAGAAATTTGCTAATTACTTGAGCAAGAGGGGTGGCTGGGTGCCACTGTGTTTGTGTTTCACTGAATAGGATTAAGGATTCTGACACAAATGATTAATCACTATGATGTAGACAGACACAGAGAGCATGCCACTTCAAAAGAGAGAGCAGCTACAATCTATGCCAAGCAGATGCTGGTTCCTGATACCCAAACTTTCCTGAACTCTTCCTCTTTTGCGCACTCTTTTAATTGAGGAAAGGGCTTCTGACTCACCAAACCCAAACCTGA
This sequence comes from Anolis sagrei ordinatus, assembly GCF_025583915.1. NCBI lineage: Eukaryota > Metazoa > Chordata > Lepidosauria > Squamata > Anolidae > Anolis > Anolis sagrei. Next base: position 119,696,001 of record NW_026847438.1, read on the forward strand.
ACCCACAGATAGAACTGGGATGACTGGTGAACAAAAATGGAAATGAAATGCTAGCAAAACAGGAGCTCTTGTTATATCAACACAAGTCCTTGTGTTTGGGAAACTGATTGTATTAGTGCTGCTTCCCTGACATGAAAGAATGTCATGGGGTTGGTGTTGTACAGAATTTGAGCAACACACTCGTGTTAGCATAAATAACTTGGTGGATAGGGATGATGACCAGCAGAAGTAGCTATAAGAAGAACTTCAAAAATTAATATCCAGATTTCCCACAGAAACTTTTTTTATTTATTCACTTCACTGTACACACACTTGTGTTTTCTGCACAAGCATGACAAGTCAACATGGGGCAAAGCAGAAAATCAATTTTAACAAATATAAGTTTATTCGTATTTCAGTGGGAAGTGTGGGCCTGTTTTTGGCTCACAAGATAGGATTGTTGTTGTGTGCTTTCAAGTCATTTCAGACTTAGGTTGACCCTGCGCAAGGGCTGGGTAAATGACCTTGGAGGGCTGTATCCGGCCCTCGGGCCGTAGTTTAAAGACCCCTGAAGTAGATCAATATGGCAAAAGAGAGAAAAGGGTTTTTTTTGGTTAGGAACTATTTTAGTACTAATATCTGTAATTTATATTATTAGGTAAAGGTAAAGGTTTTCCCCTGACTTTAAGTCCAGCCGTGTCCGACTCTGGGGTATGGTGCTCATCTCCATTTCTAAGCCGAAGAGCCGACATTGTCCATAGACACCTCCAAGGTCATGTAGCTGGCATGACTGCATGGAGCGCCGTTATATTATTACATGGGGGAAATTGGTAACAAAAGGTTGGTGATAATAACCCGTCAAGTAGGTTGGTCACAACAGAAAAGCAGTTATGTGATGTAGGTTTGTCAGCCAAATCTCTGGTGAACACCTGGAGGCTCAGCACAGTAGTGAAAAAGGGGTTTCTTAGACTTGTTCTCGGGACTCTGGAACCCAAGGGTTTGAAAAACAACACTCTTTGAAGTTTCCTTCTGCCTTAGGGTTCAGATAGAGAATCTTGACTGAGAACATCAGAAAATGTAAGACTATTAGAAAATGTGGACAGGTGAAATCAAGCCACATTGTTTTTTCTCTATGCCAGGATCTGTGTAATCTGTAATGATGCCCCTTATATAAGAGTTTGAAAGCATGTCCCATACACAATTTCTGGGTGTCTCCCATTGTAAACAATGTCCTATCTCAGTTGTTGGAAAACCTGTTCTTTGTGAGCATTCAATGGGATGACAAAAGCCCTGTACTTTTCGGCTGTGTGATCAACTTGGATGATGCCTTCCTGGAGCAGACAAATCTATATCAATAAAAATGTAATGTTTGTTTGTGGGATTGACATAACTCAAAAACCACTGGATGAATTGACACCAAATTTGGGCACAATACAGCTATGAGGCCAACAAGTGACCACCAACTGGACAACGATTTTAATAAGGAGCTGCCGAGGATCTTGCTTTTTCAGATATATTTGCTTTTTATATTACATTTTAAATGTTGAATTGTTTTTATAGTTGTTTTAACTGTATTTTGATATTTGTTATGGCATCGAATCGCTGCCGACTGTGAACCGCCTTGAGTCGCCTCTGGCTGAGAGAGGCAGTATACAAATGTGGTAAATAAATAAATAAACTGCCTCTCTGAAACACTAGTTCTATCATAAACACATGGGGAAAATGTACTGACTTTGTCTTTGCAGGAGGGACATCCTGCTATAGCACATTTTGCTCTAGTTTCTCAATGATTAAATGTCTTGTAGTCTCCACCAATTTAACATAGTTTGAGGACACAAAAACAAAGTTTCTGGAGCACAACTACTATCAAAGTAAGGACCACACAATTAAACAGGAAATAACACTTGCAAACTAGGAACATATTATTATTATTATTATTATTATTATTATTATTATTATTATTATTATTATTCAAAGGCAGGATGGTCATCTGTTGAAGGTGCTTTGGTTGTGTTTTTGTTACATTTATTTATTTATTTATTTATTTATTTATTTACAGTATTTATATTCCGCCCTTCTCACCCCGCAGGGGACTCAGGACGGATTACAATGTACACATATATGGCAAACCTTCAATGCCAATTTGACATGCAACGTATACAGACATACACAGAGGCTATTTAACTTTTTCTGGCCGCCATGGGAGCTGTCGCCTTCATCGTCCATCTGCGACACCGATGAAGCACCTCCGCATTCCCCGCATGCTTCTGCTGGAGTGCTTTGCTGGAGTCTTTTTTTTTTATGGCCTCATAAATGGTAGGAAGAAGGCGGTAGGACTACATGGCCTTTGGGGTCAACCAAAAGAAGAGGAGGTGGAAAGGAGGTGTCTGGGGGCTCACCCTTGGCCGCTATTCTAGCGATCCTCCTCCTTCTCCCTCTCCCTCCCAGTGTTGGAAGAAGGAAGGAAGGAAGGAAGGAAGGAAGGAAGGAAGGAAGGAAGGAAGGATGAAGGAAGGAGGGAAAGAAAGGAGGGGGATGAAGAAAGGAGGGAAGGAAGGAAGGGAAGAAAGAAGGAAGGGAAGAAGGAAGGGAAGAAGGAAGAAAGGAAGGAAGAAGGAAGGAAGGAAGGAAGGAAGGAAGGAAGGAAGGAAGGAAGGAAGGGGTAACACATGGCACACACAAACAGAAGGAAGGAAGGAAGAAGGAATTGACAAGGAAGGAGGAGGTGACACATGGCACACACAAACAGAAGGAAGGAAGGAAAAAGGAACTGACAAGGAAGGAGGAGGTGACACATGGTACACACAAAGAAGGAGGGAGAAGGAAGGAAGGAAGGAAGGAAGGAAGGAAGGAAGGAAGGAAGGAAGGAAGGAAGGAGGGAGGGAGGGAGGGAGGGAGGGAGGGAGGGAGGGAGGAAGGAGATAACACATGGCACACACAAACAGAAGGAAGGAAATAAGGTCCCCAGAAAGTGCATGAGATAGAAAGGAGCAGAACATACTGCTGATCTTCCCTCCTCCTTGAGCAAAAGGGAATGGTAGAGCTTTTTCTCAAAGGGGCATTTTGGCTCCTCTGACAAATTGCATAACCCTATCATTTTAAATCTGAGAAAGACAAATACCATCATATGAGAGAATTGGCCATCTTGCCCATCTCTATCCGGATAATTTGAAAAAAAAATCATTTGCCAACCAGCTTAGAAAGTGTCTGAAAAAAACCCCTTACAACCCTTTTTAAACACCAAGATATCTCTACCCTACACTTGAAACATATGTCTTGTGATAAGCACAGTAGGTTGCCGTTTCTTAGGTGGGTGGCCCAGTAGTATTTAATGAATGTGATGAAGTGGTAATTGAAATGATAGGGTAAATAGTTGGTAAACATTTGTGCTTCATATTATTTTAGCTGTTCTGTTTTAAATTTATATTGCAGGCTGCTTTGACTCCCATTTGGGGAAAAAGCAGAAATACATTAAGTAAATAGATAAATACCGGTAAGTACATAGTAACTACCAGAAACCGCTGCCTCTGAAATCCCAGATACATTCTGCACTTAATCAATGCACTCCAATTAATAATATATCCCATGGCTCAAGGCCGGGTCTATGCATTCATAAAGGTCTTGGCGTTTTTATCTCATGAGTTCTGCTTCATATTAAGCTTTGGAAACTGCTACCATCACATAATGTGAATTTATTATTTTCATCTGGCAAGTGCTGAGTATATGTGGATTTATTTTATTTATTTTTTTCCCCATTCGATATTGATTTTCCTTCTGATTACCCAACAGCTCAGCAACACAAAATAACTTATGTAGACACTTTTCAAACTTGAAAAGAATTGGGGATTTTGTCCAATTTCCCCCTTGCTTTGGTCCACCCCTGTTCTACTCCACTTCCATTTCTGTTGCCATAACCTGTCTTGAGAAAGAGAACCTGAACTAGAAAAGATTTTTTAAAAACGTGAGGTTTCCAGCTTTTGAATGATCCAGTGTCTCGACCTTGCAGAAGGCATGTGGAAGACGTATTTTCCTCCCTTCCCTCCTGGTACCTCGTGCAAGGTGCTGTCATTCAGATAAGCAACGTTCTTAATGTGTTTGTGGGAAAGGTCTGTCCAGCCTTTCCATCTGGTGGCTCTTGTCACAAAGCACCAGTTCAACTGGATGACATTCCTTTGAATTATTTAGCTAGCTAAATCTTCCTGCATCTCACATATTTAGTCCATCTGTTAGCTGGGACCTTGCCTTTCAGTAGAAACGGTGCTTTATGCATCTGTCAGCAGTGCAGTTCCCTCTTATTCATGATCTTCTGTGAAAGATGGTACAAGCTGCAGAAATGCTGTATTCCTGGTATGCATTTCATTTTAATGGAAGACTATGTGAGTGGGGCCTACTTTATTACCTCCAACTCTGCACATCTATCCATCATGGTTCAATTTGCTGAGCTTGCACTGGAGTGTTGGCCATCAGCACCTGCTGCAGAGTCCTTTCAGGCAACCCTCCCCCCTTCCTCCGGGTTAGAAGAAAAAGACAGGAGAATATAAGAGAGAGAGTATAAACTGAATCAAATCACAGAAAAGGAACATGCCTTTAAACCTCCCTGCCAACAACAGGAGAAGGTGTTCTGGCTGTTTAGCAAGTCACAAAATACACAGGAATATCTGTAAATGTCAGGCTATTGTGAGTTAGCATATCGCTACACAGAACTACAGGGAAAACCAGCTGACTCCTAACCCATCTAAAACACAGACATGTGCTTTCCATCTGAAATTAAATCCAGACAAGACAGAGGTACTCCTGGTCAGTCGCAAGGCCGAACAGGGTATAGGGTTACAGCCTGTGCTGGACGGGGTCGCACTCCCCTTGAAGGCGCAGGTTCGCAGCTTGGGTGTGACCCTGGACTCATCGCTGAGCCTGGATCCCCAGGTTTCGGCGGTGACCAGGGGAGCATTTGCACAGCTTAGGCTCGTGCGCCAGCTGCGCCCGTACCTTGGGAAGTCTGACTTGGCCACGGTGGTACACGCTTTGGTCACATCCCGCCTCGACTACTGCAACGCTCTCTACGTGGGGCTGCCCTTGAAGACGGCCCGGAAGCTCCAGCTAGTCCAGCGCGCGGCAGCCATGTTGTTAACCGGAGCGGGACGCAGGGAGCGCACAACGCCCTTGCTGTCCCAGCTCCACTGGCTGCCGATCAGCTACCGGGCTCAATTCAAGGTGCTGGTGCTAACCTACAAAGCCCTAAACGGTTCCGGCCCAAAATACCTTTCTGACCGCATCTCGGCCTATGAGCCCACGAGGACCTTGAGATCATCCGGGGAGGCCCTTCTCTCGGTCCCGCCTGCCTCACAGGCACGCTTGGCGGGGACCAGGGAGCGGGCCTTCTCGGTGGTGGCCCCCCGGCTGTGGAACTCCCTCCCCGCTGAAATTAGACAGGCGCCTTCCCTTATGGCCTTTCGCAAGGGCCTAAAAACCTGGCTCTTTGAAAAAGCCTTCGATTAAGTGCTATGCTTGGTATGACCACCGGAATGGACTAGGACTACGAGACTGATTATGACCCAAACAAGACGAAGCGGATTTTTAGCTTAATTAGTTGTGTGTTAGTAAGATGTGTGTTATGTCTCTGAATTTACTGTAAGCGTTGTCTTTATGGTCTATGTTTTGTACACCGCCACGAGTCGCCTTCGGGCTGAGAGTGGCGGTTAATAAATGCAAATAATAAATAAATAAATAAATAAATAATATTACGAACAGACAAGCATCGCTCTGAGGATTACCTGGGAAGGAATCCCACTGGAGCATTGCAGCACACCCAAATCCCTGGGAGTCACTCTGGACCGTGCTCTGACCTACAAGAAGCACTGCCTGAACATCAAGCAAAAAGTGGGCGCTAGAAACAATATCATACGAAAGCTGACTGGCACAACCTGGGGATCACAACCAGACACAGTGAAGACATCTGCCCTTGCGCTATGCTACTCTGCTGCTGAGTACGTATGCCCAGTGTGGAACACATCTCACCACGCTAAAACAGTGGATGTGGCTCTTAATGAGACATGCCATTACCTATGCCCTACACCACTGGAGAAATTACACTGTTTAGCCGGTATTGCACCACCTGACATCCGCCGGAAGTAGCAGCCAATAGTGAAAGGACCAAGGCAGACATCTCCGGCCCATCCTCTGTTTGGGTATCAGCCAGCACGTCAATGACTTAAAGTTTAGCCGATGTTTGCTCAGCCAAGTATTCCACTTGAGCTGAGAGACTGCTGACCGCAGAAACAGAAGATAGGAATATGTGCATTTGTGGACTCCTTTATTTCAAATCTATGTGGATTTCTTTGTGATTATAGAGATCATCACCTTGTGTTCCCAGGATCCCTCACCTTTGTTTTACCAAAAGCATTTCCCCATCACCTGGAACTGGATAATTAAGCCACTCGGAGGCTCATTAACATTTCCAAATATGGGCACGGATCTTCAGAAGCTTGCCCCCACCCATGGAGGATGCCTACTGCAGCTGATTGTCCCTCCCGGACCAATTCCTCATCATCTCCTCCTCAATAGAGATAATCCCTACCTGGAAGCAGCAACATCATTGGAGCACCAGCCAATCAGGGAGCCAATCCAAACCAGTCCTTCCTTTGGTCAATCAGGACAAGGAGTGGGAGGTTTGAATAGCTGTCAAATGTATAAAACGTTGTGTCTCTGTATTCATGTTATGCTGTACCTTTGAAAGCATTTGCTTGTACATGCATCCTTTCTAGCCAGATCAAATAAACTTCTGTGACTTGTATTCACCCTGATGAGTAGCTTCTCTGTCCTGGTCTATTTCGGTTTAGCTTAAACACTCACTGGGCACGGATCCTCTTATCCGTGGTCCTAGTTCTAAATTTGACTACAATAAGCTCAGTATAGATTCACTGAATTATGTAAGATTACGCTGACCATATAATGCACTTTCAAACTGCATTTTATGGCAGTGTAGATGGGGCCACAGAAAGATCATTTTAACCTCCACATGTTCTCCTCGACAATGGTGCTGGAAACATTGAATGACAGAGCTGTAAATGCACAAGAATATGCAACTAAAAGTTTTCCAAGGTTTGGAATATTGTTGCTATAAGGAAAAATTATAGTGACTAAGGCTTCTTAGTCTACAAAATGAATAAAAACAAACATGATTAATGTTTTTGATGTAGTCAGAAGGGGTTGTGTTCTATTTTATTCACAATAGCAGACTGCCCGATTTATCAAGCTCGGTTAGTGGGGACAAGGAAAAGGGCCTCCTCTGTGGTCGCCCCTCGGCTCTGGAACTCCCTCCCCAGGGAAATCAGACAGGCCCCCACTCTCTCCATTTTCCGCAAGGAATTAAAAACTTGGCTATTCCATTGTGCCTTTGATTAGGCAGTTCACCACAGAATTTCCCGACCTATCCATCTCCTGCACTTTAATATGGTTCCTTTCTGGCACTTCTAACACTTTAATAGCCTAAGGATATTTGCCTCCTAGCCCAGTCGACTTTCCCTGGCTCTGTTTGGAATTCATTGCACTTAATAATGCACTTAATAATTATAAACCGAGCCCAGCACTTTTTTGCTCAGCCCTGATATTTCTTTTAATTGTTTTTATAATGTTGTCTGATTTTATGTTTATTGAAGCTTGATATTGCTTATTTTTCTATGCTTATTTTAACCTGTTTTGTTGGGCATATCCATTTGTAAGCCGCCTCGAGTCCCCTCGGGGAGATTGAGGCGGGGTATATAAATAAAGTTATTATTATCATTATTTGAAACACAACAAGATGAGTCCACAGCTGGCTGTTGTATTGGATCACATGTCGGACACTTCCCAAGTGTCTAGGACTGTGGGATGTATCAGCGAATAATGAGTGCAGATCCCAGTAAGGTGGCCTTCTGCAGCTGACAGATTATAATCTTGTCAGTGCCTATTGTGTTTAAGTGCAGGCCAAGGTCTTTAGGCACTGCACCCAGTGAGCCGATCACCACTGGGACCACCTTTACTGGCTTGTGCCAGAGTCTTTGCAGTTCAATCTTTAAATCCTCATATAGTGTCATCTTTTCCAGTTGTTTCTCTTCAATCCTGCTGTCACCCGGGATTGCAACATCGACAATCCATACATTATTATTATTATTATTATTATTATTATTATTATTATTATTATTATTATTATCTGGCTTGTAGTTGCATTAGGATCGAGAAAAATTGTATGTGTAAATAATCTACAGTCAATTTTACATCCAAGAATGCCTACCTTAAATTGTTTTTTAGGTGTTGGAGATGTTTGCAGAGCAATATCTATTTATGGCTATTAGCCACAAGTGTTCAATGAAATGTTCATGCTCAGGAGCAGTATGAGTGTCAGATGACAGCGTTGCCATAATGTTCATATTCTACTTGTGAGCTCTCAAGGGCATGTGATGAACATGTGATAAGGATCACCCTACTTTGAATGTTCTACTGTTTTGTTTCTTGTTTGCACCAAATGTTATAAATAATTACAGTATTCGTACATGTGCCTATCTATCCATACTCTAATTTTTTTTCAACTGCAAGATGTCACCCACCCTTGTCTCCAATACTAGGTCCATAAGTCTGCAAGCAGCACAGCTATTTATTTATCGTGTCAGGGGCGGACCAAACAGTTGCATTGCATTTTTTAGCAAACAAGCAAACCAGCAAACAAAACACAGAATTTGCAAGGTTGGTAGTTGATTAAATGTCCTTTGACCAGTAGCTGGTCATTTGGAGTGCCTCTGGTGTTGCTGCAAGAAGGTCCTCCATTGTGCATTGGCAGGGCTCAGATTGCATTGCAGCAGGTGGTCAGTGGTTTGCTCTTCTCCACACTCGCATGTCGTGGATTCCACTTTGTAGCCCCATTTCTGAAGGTTGGCTCTGCATCTCGTGGTGCCAGAGCGCAGTCTGTTCATGCCTTCCAAGTCGCCCAGTCTTCTGTGTGCCCAGGGGGGAGTCTCTCATTTGGTATCATCCACTGATTGAGGTGCTGGGTTTGAGCCTGCCACTTTTGGACTCTCGCTTGCTGAGGTGTTCCAGCGAGTGTCTCTGTAGATCTTAGAAAACTATTTCTTTATTTAAGTCGTTGGTGTGCTGGCTGATACCCAAACAAGGGATGAGCTGGAGATGTCACTGCCTTGGTCCTTTCACTATTGGTTACTACTTCCCGGCGGATGTCAGGTGGTGCAATACCATCTAAACAGTGTAATTTCTCCAGTGGTGTAGGGTGCAGACACCCCGTGATAATGCGGCATGTTTCATTAAGAGCCACATCTACTGTTTTAGCGTGGTGAGATGTGTTCCACACTGGGCATGCACAGCTGATAATACACAAATGGCTCCCTCGCTTGTTGCTTTGCTGCACTTCAGTTGAGAGATACTGCCAATGTTTTTAAAGTAACAGAGTAAGTACCAATAATTAATTCCACAAAATGGCAGCCCCATCTTTAGAACCTCACACAACCCCGCAGGGGGAAGATTATTGTGAATCCATTTGGCCCTTGTCACAAGAATGTGTTATAGATATGATGTGTTATCACAAAGATGATCTGAGCTATAATTGGTAAAGTATTTGAACCAAAAGGAAGTCAGGAGGGAAAACTGACTTGTCACCTTCTGCACATCAAAGGAGCACCTACTTGTATGCAAACATCAAAGCCTTGACTCAACACCCACTGTGTGACTCTTTACAATCAAAATAGATGTTCTTTTGATCTAGCAAGTCTTCTTATCATAAAGGGATACAAATAAATTGCTAGAGAATAAGACAGGTTTCGTTAAAAAGCCATCTCTTGCAACTGAAATGAGTCCAAAATTGGCTCTGCCCTCCCATCTTCCGTAATGTGAATATTCATAATGATGCCTACTGGGAAGTTACACCAAGATCCTGCCTCTAAGTGTATCCCCAAAACTATATGACTAATTAGGTCCATGGGTTCCTTCCCCGGGAACAGCTGTCATTCCTGATTCTTCCTTGTTTAAAGAAAGTATGAACTGCAACAAAAAAAATGACAGTAGAGTATTTTTGGTGTGTTTGCCTCCCTTCCTTTATTTCTTTCTAGAGCTTCAATACATCCCTTCTCCTTGCCCCCTTTTTCAATCATTGCACCTCAGCACAACAGAAGCATTGTATGGTCAATAGGTCTGTGTTTGATCCCACTTCCAACCCACATCATTGTACTCCTTGAAAGTATATTGTACTTCTGGAAATTCTGGAGTTGTCCCAAATGTGCAGATATCCCCTTTGGTGTCTAGAGGGGGAGATTTAAGAACAATTTGAAGCAGCATATTCCACTCCATACAACTCTTACCATCAGGAAGTTCTTAATATTCAGGTAGAATTCCATTTCCTGCAGTTTGAATCCATTTCTGTATGCCCTCCTCTAAAGGCTTTCCAGAGTCTGATGTCAATATCTTTCTCGAGTTGTGGGGCCCGGAATTGCTCACAGTATTCCAGGTGAAGTCTGACCAAAGCAGAATAGAATGGTATTATTGCTTCTCTCTGTATAGGCACGATACTTCTATCGATGCAGACTAAAATCACACCATTATTATTATTATTATTATTATTATTATTATTATTATTAGATGCACAACAATATTTTAATGTGTATTGTTTATGGATTGTGTTGGCATCACTTGAGAAATCTATATGTATCCTACCATCACACCTTCAACAATAAAGTTCTATTTCTGCACCCCATACTGGTTTGTGTCTCCTTTCATGCCATGCCATGATGCCCCTGTGTGTGAATGTGTGAAGAAAGATCCTCCATGGATTCATAGTTATGGGTGAAAAGAAAGCTCTGAGTTTTCTTTTTACAAAAGAAATATAGATATAAGCAAATAACACACAAACAAAACAAATATTTACTTAAGTTCAGAAGCTGAAATTGTGGTTAGTCTGGTGCAATGTCATATCTTGCAGACCCGTACTCATATATATGAGTACAGGTCTGCACTCAAGGCAACTCAAGGCGGTTTCCAACCAATCAGTACACATAAAACATAATATAAATTAAGAAATTAAACAGTATAAAACACCACAAGAGCAATAAAAACAACATTAGCATCTCCTTATTATCAAGCTATGTCTAGTTCCATTGTCAAGTAATTCGATTTCCTATATTAGCTAATCTGCATTTGTGAACGCTTGCTCAAACAGCCATGTTTTTATTTGCCTACGAAACGTTAAGCGTGAGGGAGCTGATCTGATCTCCCTAGGCTGGGTGTTCAATAGCCGAGGGGCCACCACTGAGAAGGCCCTGTCTCTCATCCCTGCCAAACGTACTTGTGACAAAGGCGGGACCAAGAGCAGGGCCTCCCCAGAAGATCTTAAAGTTCTTGATGGTTCGTAAGGGGAGATATGTTCAGACAGGTAAATTGGGCCAGAACCGTTTAGGGCTTTATAGGCCAAAGCCAGCACTTTGAATTGGGCCTGGTAGCAAACCAGCAGCCAGTGGAACTGGCGCAACAGTGGGGTTGTATGCTTCCTGAGCAATGCTCCTGTTAGCAACTTGGCTGCAGTTCGTTGTACTAGTTGAAGCTTCCGGACCATCTTCAAAGGCAACCACATGTAGAGCGCATTGCAGTAGTCTATATGGGATGTAACCAGAGCATGGACTACCGTGGCCAATTCAGACAAGGTACAGGCGCAGCTGGCACACAAGTTTTAACTGTGCAAATGCTCCCCTGGTCACTGCCGGAACCTGAGGTTCCAGGCTCAGCGATGAATCCAGGATCACACCCAAGCTGCGAACCTGTGTCTTCAGGGGGAGTGTAACCCCATCCAACACAGGCTGTAACCCTATGCCCTGTTCGGCCTTGCAACTGACCAGGAGTACCTCTGTCTTGTCAGGATTCAATTTCAATTTGTTCGCCCTCATCTAGTCCATTACAGTGGCTAAGCACCGGTTCAGGACCTGAACAGCCTCCTTAGTAGCAGGTGGAAAGGAGTGACAGAGTTGGACATCATCTGCGTACAGATAAAGCTACAAAAGAGCTAAGGCCATCTTCTATCAACCAGTTGACCATGGACACTGTGGTTAAGAATCAAGAACTTGCTTAGATTTTCTTTATGTTAAGTCATTTCTCCTCTTTATTTCTTTCTGTTGACTGATCAATAAAACACATGGATATGCACAAATATGTGTGCACACACATACACACAGCATAAAAAAACCAACCAGCAACTTCTTTCAAGATGCGCATTAGCTTCATTCACACTTAATAAAGCTAGAAATAGTGACAGGTACAGCTGGCACCATTTAATGGGGATGTTTAAGTGGAAGACACAGCTGGGGGATTATTTGCTTCCATACGGTGCATAGGTCTTAAAATCAATTTTATTGGGATATGTCTGTGCTTCAGTACTAACTTCAGAGGCTGCTTCATATACTGTAAGAATTATAAGCTACTGTGAAGGAGAAACGAGTTGAAAGACATAATGAATTAGAAATGCCTATGTTATTTTACGGGAAAATGAACAAATTTCTTGATCTTGCTGAAAAATCATGATTTCTGGTCAACTTAATATCAAATTGAATGGTTATGTATCAAGGAAGAGATTCAATCAACAGAGTCTGCATTTGCTTTGATCGAAAGAAAATCTCATCAAGACTATTTTGTTGTCCTTGTTATTTGGATGTTAGAAATATTGAAATAGATGAAATTATCAATGTGCACCAGATATGAGTATCTGTTTTCCTGTGTGGTCCATGATGTATGTATTAATTTGCATTATTGTTATAATAGATGCAGAGGAATGAAGATTAATGGTGGAAGACCTGTAAATTTTACCAGAAATCCAAGATTACTTGTAAAAACCAGATAATTATGCAGTCATCCTTAGCATCATCACTCATTATTTTGAGATATAGCTACTATTTGTAATTTTTGTCCTTTCATAGCAATACCTTTTCCTATTTGCAAAACCTGGGTCTTCGATATCGTGATGCCTTCCAGATGGTGGAGTTCAATTTCAATCACCTTCAGTCATGGCCATATAGGCTAGGATGATTGAAATTGAACTTCACCATCTGGAAGGCATCAGACTGTAGTCCAACATATCTGGGGATCACTAGAATAGAGCAGACCTCTCTAAAGCATGTATTTTACCGATATATTTGAATGCTGACCCCATTCTAACAACTAAAGATAGACAACACTTGGCTATTACAGCAATCCTGAACATGCTTTCTTGGGGCTTTTCTATTGGCAAGGGATTCACACGTTCTTTTGGAAGCCATCATTGGTCCTTGTATTGTGTTGAGTATATATAATTTTGTGATTTACAAAACTATATATAATTATATATTGGAAGGCGTCTAACTTGACGCCTTCCAAAGGTCTTGGGCAAATGTCCCCATTCTCCCCAAGTTACATGGCCAGTGACCAATGGTCATGTAACTGGGGATGATGGGAGATGTCCCCCAACTGTTCTGGAAGGTGCAGAGTTGAAGATAGGCTGCATTACTCCACCAAATGTCTATCTGTTCCTACTCACTGTCTTTCCTTGCTGCAGTAATGCTTGATGTCTAAGGTTATAGTGTCGTACATTTGCCCAAGACCTTTGGAAGGCGTCAAGTTAGAGAGTGCCGTTTTCTTCAAATTAACTCCCACAAAGCATGATAGCTAAAATAAAAGGATGTCAAGTATTCACTCTCTACCCATAAAATATGTATCACTAAAATAACCTAAAGAAATCACATCTTGTCCAATTTTGGAAAGTAAGCAAAGTCAGCCCTGCTTAGTACTTGAATGGGAGACTGAATATTCCCTGAGGAAAGACACTGTTGCACTTGTTGTTCCTTGGAATCACTAATGGTCAAGGGACTAGAATCAATCTTGTAGCTCCAGACCCACTGAATAATCCCTAGTCCTTCTTTGTGTCCATTATGAAAAATTGATATGTGGTTTGAATAAAATTGTATAAAAGGTGTATGCCTGGGGTCTATATAGCCTAAAGATGCCATCCTAAGATGAAGCCTGGAAAACTACAAAAAAAAAAAAAGAATTCACAAACTGTAATTAAAAGTTGCTGAAGTGCTGAAATTGATTATCAGAGATAAATGGTTAACTCTTGGTGGAAAACAACATGTTTACATTATCAGAGACAAAGGCTCTTTTAAGTTAAGGAAGTGTTTACAACGATTCCTTACTTAAGAAGCAAAACCAATTATCAGTTAAGGAAGGAAAACCAACATCTGTCTGGAATTGATGAAATCAGGATGTTTTAGCAAAATTGTGTAGCTTGTTGTCGACATTTGCAACCCGAAAGACAGTTGCATCTGACAAGTAGGAAAATTAGAAACCACTTTGTGGGGAGGCTAAATTACTGATTTACGAGGCCATAAAAAATCTCCAGGAAGTACACAAAGAATGAGGAAGCGACAGCTCCCCTGGTGGCCAGAAGCTGGAAAGTCAATAGCCTCTGAGTGTCTGTCTATATATGTTGTGTGCAGGCCCGTAGCCAGGATTTTGTTTCGGGGGGGGGGGGGGCTGAGTTTCTTTGGGGGGGGGGGGGCTGAGTCTAAGTGAAAGAGGGTCTACCCTAGCAAACCTTTTGTATCATTACCCCAATACCCCCATGCATATGGGATATATTGAGTATGGTGATCAGATCATGATATGAATAAACATAACAGTTTAAATAATGCACCAGTAAGGCCTTTTCGAACCACCATGAGAATTTCGGGGGGGGGGGCTGAAGCCCCTCAAGCAGCCCCCCCCCCCCCCGGCTACATGCCTGGTTGTGTGTCTATGGCATTGAATGTTTGCCATGCATATGTACATTGTAATCCACCCTGAGTCCCCTATGGGGTGAGAAGGGCGGAATATAAATACTGTAAATAAATAAATAGCTGGAAAACACCTGTCATTGATTTACAACAATTACAAGAAATATGCTATATAAGAGACACTTTACTATTCAAAAATTGTGGCAAACAGTGGAGTCTGGTCTACCTGCCACTTTTCTACAATGTTTTCTATATATGACTTATAATTGAACTGTAGTTGAAATATGAATGCTACATTAGACAAGTTCCCATGGAAGCTGCCACGGAGAATAGTGAGAATCATCCGTGTCCTTCCTGGTCTCTCTACACCCACACACCCCTACCCTCCATAAAGTCATAGCAGTTTAATAGCCTCAGACAGGAAAATTCTAAGCTTTGCTTATACTTGTTTTTGTTGTATCTCCAAGAAAGTAAATACTTTTATGGGGAATTAATATTGCCAAATCTTATTATTCAATTGCTCTCTGAGCAACAGCAAGGAAAGTGAATAAGCCGGGGTGTGTACTCACTCATGTCAGCAAGCCAAATACATCAGGGATCCTCCAACTAAGGCCCAGGAGCCAGATACGGCCCTCCAAGGTCATTTACTCAGCCCTCGCTCAGGGTCAACCTAAGTCTGAAATGACTTGAAAGCACACAACAACACCAATGCTATCTCATCAGCCAAAACCAGACACACACTTCCCATTGAAATACTAATAAGTTTCTATTTGTTAAAATTGTTCTTCATTTTAATTATTGTATTGTTTTAAGTGTTTTTTGCACTACAAATAAGATATGTGCAGTGTGCATAAGATCTTATTCATTTTTTTTTCAAATTATAATCCGGCCCTCCAACAGTTTGAGGGACTGTGACCTGGCCCTCTGTTTAAAAAGTTTGAGGACCCCTGAAATACATCTTTGTCATAAGCCAGTCAGCATTGTGTAATGCATATATATACGACTCCTAACAACTGGAGAATCTCCTAGCAGCCGAACCTCTTCTATTGCAAAGTACCATGTAACTTGTAAGAAAAAAAGCTACTGATAGAGATCTCTATTAGCTCCATTAATAATGTGTTGCTGCATCTGCATCTGGACCATTTTCAAATTGCTCCTTGAATATTAATCATGCATGTTTTATATTATAAATCCTACATACAGAAATCTTAAGGATGTAGCAACGCAAGCAAAGCACATCCTTCTATAGTGAATTGTCTGACAGAGTCCATCCTGCAGTGAGGTCTTCTAAAGGCAATAAAATACCAAAGAGATGCTATCTCATATGTCTGGTCCAGGAGGTTTTGTTCCCTTGAAAGTCAGGGAGGAAACTGATTTAAAGTTTCCAGCTGGGTCATACAAAAGTCAGGAGCAGCTGCATCCAGCTGGGTTCAGAGTCTGAATATTTATGGTGTCAATCCAAAATCCAGATAACTACAAATAACCTAAAGCCATTAACTCTCTGGTCACAAGAGAAAGCTCGGTGGCTGTTAATACAGCAGCTGCTGGAATTACAGAAAATGTAAAAAAAAAAAAAAACAACCCAAAATCTATCTTTCTTCAGAGGTCCAGAAGTATGAATTGATTCCTGCCACATTAAACTTCCTTCCAGGAAAACTATTGCTGGTGTCTCCTGATCTTTTAGAAGCATGAAGATATTGAAGAATTCAGGTCAAATCAAGATCATCAGAACTAGAGCCTGATAAATTAGTCATCAACAGAGTGCTTTGCTGAAGTAATAATTCTGCCCACTTAAAATGAAATGGCTTATGGTGCAGGAATCCCAGGGCCATTTTACCAAGCTGTCCTTTAAAGAGAAGTTAGCTAACCGAACAGAGGAAATAGTTCCTATAAACTCTTATCACATAGAAGTATACAATCTGAAAAATTAATTCTATCAGATATGAAAATAGGTTTTAGTTTTCCCTGGACAACCAAATCTTTTCCTGCAATAAGGTTGTTGTAGGTTTTTTCGGGCTATTTGGCCATGGTCTAGAGGCATTCTCTCCTGACGTTTCACCTGCATCTATGGATGCAGGCGAAACGTCAGGAGAGAATGCCTCTAGACCATGGCCATATAGCCCGAAAAAACCTACAACAACCCAGTGATTCCGGCCATGAAAGCTTTCGACAATACATTTTTCCTGCAATAGTTTTTTTTAATGTTAGGATATGTCTCCATGATGCAAAAAATGTGATTTTTTTAAACAACAGAGAAAGAAAAAGGAATCTATATATAGGAATATATGCTGGGGAAAGTGGAAGGCAAAAGGAAGAGGGGCCGACCAAGGGCAAGATGGATGGATGGCATCCTTGAAGTGACTGGACTGACCTTGAGGGAGCTGGGGGTGGTAACGGCCGACAGGGAGCTCTGGCGTGGGCTGGTCCATGAGGTCACGAAGAGTCGGAGACGACTGAACGAATGAACAACAACAACAACAACATATAGGAATATATATAAATAAAATGTAACATTTCTTTGTGGGATTAACATTACCCAAAAACCACTGCACAAATTGACACCAAATTTGGATACAATACACATATCAGGCCAATGAGTGACCATCACTCATAAAAACATTGAAAAATAAGAGACTGAAAAAGCCGAAAAACAAAAGATACATTACAACGCATGCACAAAGCCACATATATATACGCAAACACACATATACACAAATATATACACACATATATACACACACAAAAATCCCTCTCTGTCTTCCTTCGTTTCCTTCCTTCCTTCTCTCTATCTCACTCCCTCTCTTCCTCCCTTTCCTGCTTTCTCCCTCTCTTCCTTCCTCGTTCCTTTCCTACCTTCCTTCTCTATCTCTGTCTCACTCCCCTTCCTTCCTCCTTCCTTCCTTCTTTCCTCCCTTTCCTCCTTCCCTCACCCTTCCTTTCCTGCTTTCTCCCTGACTTTCTTCCTCGTGACTTTCTTCTTTCTCTCTCTATCTCCTTCCTTCCTTCCTTCCTTCCTTCCTTCCTTCCTTCCCTCCTTCCCCCTCCCTTTCCTGCTTTCTCCCTCTGCCTTCCTCGTTCCTTTCCTTCCTTCTCTATCTCTGTCTCACTCCCCTTCCTTCCTTCTTCCTTCCTTCTTTCCTCCCTTTCTTCCTTCCCTCCCCCTTCCTTTCCTGCTTTCTACCTGACTTCCTTCCTTGTAACTTTCCTTCCTTCCTTCTCTCTCTATCTTCCTTCCTTCCTTCCGTCCTTCCTTCCTTCCTTCCCCCTCCCTTTCCTGCTTTTTCCTTCTCTGTCTTCCTTCCTCGTTCCTTTCCTTCCTTCCTTCTCTATCTCTGTCTCACTCCCCTTCCTTCCTTCCTTCCTTCCTTCCTTCCTTCCTTCCTTCCTTCCTTCCTTCGTCCCACAGCACAGTTTCCGTGATTTTAAAAAAGGGAATATGGAGAGGGAGGAGAAAAGGATTCTCCATGTGATGGTTCCAACACGGGCAACAACAGAAGAAAAACATAAGAGGGAAACGCATGTGATGGGAAGACAAAACTTGAGACGGGATGATTGGGGATCAAAAGGCACAATTCTCTTCACTTCTCAAGGTCCATGTGATGAGGTCTTTTGAGTTCAACCAGTTAAGCACTTCCTATTCTACATAACAGTAGCATTGTTTAATCTTAGGTGGGCAGTGGCACCTTATACTAGTTTCTTTGCAACAATATCATGGGGTGGGGACAACATTTGTCTGCTGGAGCTTCTCCTGTTCTCCAGGAATTCTCAAAGATGATTGCCCTTTGTTCTAAAATGACTTCTGCTGGTTCTTTTAATAACCTTGAATGTGATTCATCTTGCCCTGGAGACCTGAATTCATTTAGCAAAAATGAACAAAAAAGCAGCTGGGTTAGGAGAAGCATAAAACCTTGGAACCAAGGGTACTTATACATATAGTCCAGGCAGGCAGAGAAGAGGAAATAAATACATGCAGTGGAGGCAGAAGGACTCTTGGTTGTTTACTTCAATGTATGTTCCAAATTTATATTGGACCTCGCAACTACATCTGCAGCAAGTGCATATTTGTGTTTGTGCATGTGAATTTGGTTGTTATAGTTACAAACCTGCATCAGCAGGTCCTTAAAACCTAGTAACAACATTATTATTATTATAGGACTAGCTGAACCCGCCACGCGTTGCTGTGACCAACCTTGCCTCCCTCTTTCTCTCCTTCTTTCTTTCTCTCCTTCCTTCCTTCCTTCCTTCCCTCTTTTTCTTTCCCTTCTTCTTTCTTCCTTTTCTACCTGTTTCTTTTCTTGCTTCCTTTGTTCTTTGGTTCCATCCTTCCTTGTCTTTTTTCTTTTTCCTCCCTCCCTCTTTCTTTCGTTCCTTCTCTCCTTCCTTCCCTCTTTCACTTTATTTCCTTCTCCCCTTGCTTCCTTCTCTACATTTCTTTCTTTCCTTCTCTTCCCTCCTTCTTTCCCTCTTTCTCTCCCTTCTTCTCTCCTTCCTTCCTCTCCCTTCCTTCTTTCCTTCCTTCTCTCC
Source organism: Anolis sagrei ordinatus (assembly GCF_025583915.1). Taxonomy (NCBI): domain Eukaryota; kingdom Metazoa; phylum Chordata; class Lepidosauria; order Squamata; family Anolidae; genus Anolis; species Anolis sagrei. The sequence continues at coordinate 119,715,272 of NW_026847438.1, forward strand.
TTCCTTCCTTCTCCCCTTCTTTCTTTCCTTCCTTCTCTCTTCTTTCTTTCTTTCCTTCCTCCTTCTTTCCCTCTTTCTCTCCCTTCTTCTCTCCTCCTTCTTCCTTCCTTCTTCCTTCCTTCTCTCCTTCCTTCCTTCTCTACCTTTCTTCTTTCCTCTCTCCTTCCTTCTCTTTCCCTCTTTCCTCTTCCTTCCTTCTCTCCCTCTTCCTTCTCTACCTTTCTTTCTTTCCTTTCCTTCCTTCTCTCCTTCCTCTTTCTCTACCCTTCTTTCTTTCCTTTCCTCTCTCCCTCTTTCTTTCTTCTCTCTTCCCTCCTTCTTTCTCTTCTCTCCCTTCTTCTCTCCCTCCTTCTCTCCCTTCCTTCTTTCCTTCCTTCTCTCCTTCCTCCTTCTCTCTTTCTTTCTTCTTCTCTCCTTCCCTCCTTCTTTCCCTCTTTCTCTTCCTCCTTTTCCCTCATTCCTTCTCTACCCTTCTTTCCTTCCTTCTCTCCTTCCTTCCTTCTCTACCCTTCTTTCCTTCCTTCCTTCTCTGCCTTTCTTTCTTTCCTTCTCTACTTCCCTCCTTCTTTCCCTCTTCCTCTCCCTTCTTCTGTCCCTCCTTCTCTCCTTCCTTCTTTCCTTCCTTCTCTCCTTCCTTCCTTCTCTACCTTTCTTTCTTTCCTTCTCTCCTTCCCTCCTTCTTTCCCTCTTTCTCTTCCTCCTTCTCCCTCATTCCTTCTCTACCCTTCTTTCTTTCCTTCCTTCTCTCCTTCCTTCCTTCCCCCTTTCTGTGTATGTGTTTTGTGTGTGTATATGCATATATGTGTGTATATATATGTGTTTGTGTATATATGTGGTTTTGTGCATGCGTTGTGATGCAATTTTTGTTTTTTGGCTTTTTAAGTCCCTTCTGCTGTCTTTTTCAGTGCTTTTATGAATTATGGTTACTCTTTTGCCTGTTAGGTGTCTTGTATCCAAATTTGGTGTCAATTCATCCAGTGTTTTTTGAGTTATGTTAATCCCACAAACAAACATTACATTTTTATTTATATAGATGAATATATCTATATGTAGATAGGTAGGTGCATGTATATTGGCTATGTTTCTTTTTTAATGGTACTGTTTGGATTTGTGCGGCACTCTTTCCTGAGAAATTCCTTTGTGCGCACAAACGTGTGGTTGCTGGTTTACATTAATCACTGATTGGTGTCTGCCATCTGAGAAATCCCTCAAGCTAGCATGGAGAGATGGTCACTTCACCTTCAGTCCTGCATTGCTGTTGTCATTTATAGAGCAGGTACTGACAAGCCCATGAACCATGCGTCATGTCATCTATCATAAGAAATGAAGCCAACAAGGTGTGAAGAGTTAGGAGAAGGTGGTAACTCTTTCTGTCAGTTACTTTGCTGTATGGGAAATGCCTACAGCTGGGCTATGGCACCGATGTCAGTGGAGGTTTGCAAGTACAACAATCTGATGTATTATCTCCATTGATTTGAATAGAACTAAGACTGGGGACATATCCCAGCACTATAGTAAAACTAATGCACCAAGAAGCAAGGGGTATTATTTATTTAAAAGATTAGAACACAATATTTTTACCGATTAAACTGTCTCGTAGGCAGGCTGGATATTTACAAATAATAAAGAGGTCATATAAGAGAAATAGGCCAAACATTTATAGAATCATAAACAAGAAGGATGACCAAATTGATCAAAGATTTGGAAGCAAAGCCCTATGACAAATAGCTGAGGAAAATGGGTACATGTAGCTTAGAGAGAAAAAAGGCTGAAAAGGAACATGATAGTCATGGGGCAAGCTTGTTTTCTGCTGCTCTAGCAACTAGGGCACTAAGCAATGGATTCGAATTGCAGGAAAGAAGATTCCACCTAAACATTAAGAAGTGGAACATGCTGCCTTGGAACTTGGTGGAGTCTCTCTAGAATTTTAAGCAGAGGCTGGGTGGCCATCTGTCGGGAGTGCTTTCATTGTGTGTTTCTGCATGGCAGAGGATTAGACTGGATGGCCCTCGTCTCTTGCAACTCTATAATATATGCAAGAAGTTGAGTTTTGAATTCTGACAACTGATTTATCTGTTGACTTTCTTCCGTCAGGTCATTATATAGTCTTGAGATTGCCACTAAAAAGGTCTTCTGTGTGATGGCTGCTAGTTTGATCCTGGCTGGTTAGATTAGATGCCCCCTGCTCATCAGAGGACCTAAATGTCCGGAGCGAATTATAAACTCTCCAGAGTATTTAGCTTTAAGAATAACTGAGATAATTTGGAAGCATCTGGTTATGCCTTCAGTAGGCATCTCCTGCTTAGTGACAAAGGAATTTCCATTTGTATCGCATTAGAAATTTATTAGAAATGAGGAGCTCCCGTTGGCGCAGTGGGTTAAACCTCTGTGCCACCAGGACTGAAGACCTACAGGTCACAGGTTCGAATCCGGGGAGAGGCGGATGAGCTCCCTCTACCAGCTCCAGCTCCTCATGCGGGGACATGAGAGAAGCCTCCCACAAGGATGATTAAAAAACATCAAAAATCATCCGGGTGTCCCCTGGGCAACGTCCTTGCAGACAGCCAATTCTCTCACACCAGAAGTGACTTGCAGATTCTCCAAGTCTCTCCTGATATGACAAAAGAAATCAGAGAACCTAAATGTCTGGAGCAAATCATAAACTCTCCAGAATATTTGGCTCTAAGAATAACTGAGATAATTTGTAAGCTGCTGGTTATCCCTTCAGTAGGCATCTCCTGCATAGTGACAAAAGAACTTCCATTTGTATCACATTAGACATTTATTTACAAATTATATATGTTATAAGAACTATATATAAGATTCCAAACACCTAAAAAATCACCAAAATCATGATCTATGGTATAGAGAATGTCACATGTTTATATCATAGTCTTTTCAGTTTCTAGTGGATGAAGAACAGAAATTCTGGCCATTAAATGCTACTCAAAGTGGCCAATTGCAACATTCACACATACCTCGAGCAGATAAAAGTCCTTTTTCCCACCCTGGACATTTCAGAGATATATAAACCTCATTCACTTAGTTTCCAACAGACTTCTGAGAATGGCTGCCATAGATGTGGGTGAAACGTCAGGAGAGAATGCTTCTGCAACATGGCCATAGAGCTTAGAAGGTAAAGGGCCAGAGGTTTAGCACAGCTGGTCAATCATCAGCAATTATAACGTCTATCAACCAAAAGGTTGCAAGTTTGAAGCCCCGGGTTGGCGTGAGCTGCCAACTGTCAGCCTAACTCATTGTTTACCTAAGCAATTCAAAAACAGCTTTAGCTGTGATTACAGAAATTAGGTACCGCTAAAAGTGGGGGAGGTGTTTTACAACGCCATAAAGGAAGAAGATCAGAAAATGCTGGACGACCAAAAGGAAGAGGAAGTTCTGACAGTTCTTCGTCTTAGAGGATTGAGCAACAACACCCCCTGGACTCGAGCCCAACCCTTCCATTGCACCTCCTTCTATTCTGTCTGTCTGTGTATTGTCTATACAAAGCGGCATTGAATGTTTGCTGCGTATGTGTACTGTGATCCGCCCTGAGTCCCCTTTGGGGTAAGAAGGATGGAATACAAATAAAGGTTGTTGTTATATTATTATTATTATATTATTATTATTATTATTATTATTATTATTATTATTATTATTATTATTATTATTATTATTATTATTATCCCCTGACAATAAGTCCAGTCATGTCCGACTCTGGGGGTTGGTGCTCATCTCCTTTCTAAGGCAAAGAGCCGGCGTTGTCCATAGACACCTCCAAGGTCATGTGACTGCATGGAGTGCTGTCACCTACCTGCCGGAGCGGTACCTATTGATCTACTCACATTTTGTATGTTTTCAAACTGCTAGGTTGACAGAAGCTGGGGCTAACAGTGGGAGCTCACTGTTCCCCGGATTCTAACCTGCAATCTTTCAGTTAGCAAGCTTAGCAGCTCAGCGGTTTAACCCACTGCGCCACCGGGGGCAGCCTAGAAAACTCACAGAAACCCAAGAATCGAAATTGTTACCAACCATTATATTTGACAGCAATAGCACTCAGTTCTCCTTTGTTATAGAAATTTATAGTATAGACTAGGAACCCTTCAAAAAGTTTCGAGAAGGAAATACTATTTCAACGTGGAGATTTCAAGTTTGACCATTATAAAATCTAAATTTTCAACACATTGTTTAACATCCTCCTGAAGAAATACATGATGAAGACTCCTTTGGAGCTATTTGATGTGACTTTCTTTTCCATAGTATATGTATTATGGCAAAACTCTTGAGATGTGGATGTTAAGCTTGTGCTTGGAAAAGGTATTATGTATGGTTGTCACAGAAGGGAAGGGAAGGGGAAAGGAAAAAAAGAAGAGGGAAAGGAAAAAATATTTGAAGAAAAAGAAATACGTAATGCCATTTGGACAAGCTGGAATGTTACAAAATTAGAAATAAGTGATTCCTAAAAAGGTAAAATACGATGAAATATTGTTAATGAAAATGTATTGTCGAAGGCTTTCATGGCCGGAATCACTGGGTTGTTGTAGGTTTTTTCAGGCTATATGGCCATGGTCTAGAGCATTCTCTCCTGACGTTTCGCCTGCATCTATGGCAAGCATCCTCAGAGGTTGTGAGGTCATAATAAACATTTCATTATGATGTTAAGCATTTTTCTATTTATGCAAATTGGCTTTTTCGTTATCTATACTTGTGTACGTAAAACAGTCAGAAAACTCAAATCACAAGAAAATTCTTCAATGCATGTTTCCATTCCTATGGAGTTATTTTTTATGAATGTGAAATCATGCTGTATGTAGACATATTTTGAAATTTTGTTGATTGTGAATATATATTTCCTGCCTTGCAAGGAGTCTCTTTAAAGTATTGTCAAAGACTTTCATGGCTGGAATCACTGGGTCGTTGTAGGTTTTTCGGGCTATATGGCCATGTTCTAGAAGCATTCTCCCCTGACATTTCACCTGCATCTATGGCAAGCATCCTCAGAGGTTGTGAGGTCTGTTGGAAACTAGGAAAAAATGGGTTTATATATCAGCAGACCTCACATTCGAGGATGCTTGCCATAAACGTAGGCGAAACATCAGGAGAGAATGCTTCTAGAACATGGCCATATAGCCCGAAAAACCTACAACAACCCAGTTTCTTTAAACATTTACATTAGGATTTTTGCATATGATATGGGGGAGGGGGAGTAGCAGGTAGTACTATTGCTATTATCTAGATTGAAGTAGTTTTTCCTAAAGCATAGTAACCAAGAAATCTAGTTAAAAATAGTTTGTACAGATTTTGCTTTGAAAATGTCTTGAATTCTAGTGAATGGTAAGGTGTGTAACGATCACAACTTGTAACATACTTTATGATAGTAAAGTATGTTACAAGTTGCCATTTAAATATACATCTAGACACATTTCATTATTTTTGAATGTATATTTTCAGATTGTATATTAGAGTGTTTGTGTCAAATAATTAATAAAATAATTTCAAAAAAAGAGAAAATGTATAGTATTTACAGTATTTATTTATTTACAGTATTTATATACTGTCTTTCTCACCCCTGGGGGGGACGCAAAGCAGTAAGGGAAATCATGATTTTCCCCACACTTTTTCTCATATAACCTCTTCATAAATGTGTACAGCTGGAGGACTGTAACCAGCAAAAGTTGAGTTTCTGAAGAAAATGAGACGACTAGTATACTTAAATCTTTAGATGCTGAATGTTCTTTGCTGATATAATTGCTCTAGTGTGGAAGATGTGCTTTTCATCTTGAGGATTCTGCTTTTCTTCATCCAGTTCTAGGAAGGATTAACTTCTTCCGTCATGATTTTACTGTGTCTGCTCTGCCAAAAATGGTCAAACTGGAGCTGTTATCTCACTCAGACATCTCACAATCCTGCCCAAGCTACACTGAGTGTCTGAGAACATATTTGGGTTCACCATCCTCCCAAAGTAGGACAGTTACCTGTATGGGGGAGTGAAAATTATTCAAATTGTTTCAAAATAGGCTTTATATCCTGGTGGGAGATTGACTGTTCTTAAACCTTGCAAAATGTTTGTTCACGATTGCAAAGGAAGAGTTGGCATGTTTGTTTTTTCATTATTGCCCTTTTTTTGGTTCTTCAAAGCTGTTTTTCTCCTAATTTCCCATCTTCTCTGGGAATAATTTCTGAACTATTTCAGGCCAGATTTTAAACAATATTCTTGACTTCTCCTTATAGAATAAAGGTACCTATGCCAGTGTACCTTTACATTCTGGTAAATGTACGAGGGTTGAATGAAAAGTAATGCCTCCACCTTCGTTACTTGGGTTTGAATGGGAATATTAATAAATCAAACACAGAAATAATCTGGGTTGTTGTAGTTTTTTCGGGCTATATGGCCATGTTCAAGAGGCATTCTCTCCTGACGTTTCGCCTGCAACTATGGCAAGCATCCTCAGAGGTAGTGAGGACTCCTGAGGATGCTTGCCATAGATGCAGGCGAAACGTCAGGAGAGAATGCCTCTAGAACATGGCCATATAGCCCGAAAAAACCTACAACAACCCAGTTATTCCAGCCATGAAAGCCTTCGACAATACAGAAATAATCCTTAGACTGTGCTCTTTAACTACCACTATTCACTTTTCGACATAATCACCAGACAACTGGATACATTTCTGCCAACAATGAACACGTTTTCTGACGCCGTCACGGAAAAAGTCGACACTCTGTTTTTGAAACCCATCATGCACAGATCTTCCGATAGCCAAGCAAAACAATAATGTGACCTACACGTTCTTGTAAAATGCTGATTATGCTTGAAATTTCTCTCTGAGTGCTACGACAATCATCCTGAATCAATCTGTCAACCTTTTGCTTGTGAAACTCGATGGTTGCTGTCACAGAACGTCCAACTCTTTGTTTTGATCATTTTGGTCTCCCTTCTCTGGACACGATCCAGCTTGTCAACATATTTCTTGAATTATTGAACACAACAATTCAAGAAATTTGTCTGACCAAAGCAGAATTGCATTGTTGTAGGTTTTTTTGCTATATGGCCATGTTCTTGAGGCATTCTTTCCTGAAGTTTTGCCTGCATCTATGGCAAGCATCCTCAGAGGTTTAAAGCCAACCTTTAAAACGGTGGCATAGATACAGAGAACTGGGAAGCCCTGACCCTTGAGCACTCCAACTGGAGGTCAGCTGTGACCAGCAGTGCTGCAGAATTCAAAGAGGCATGAATGGATGGTGAAAGGGAGAATTGATTACACTGGCCTCAATTCCTAGAGGCCCTCAAAGTGCACTCCTACTCTCAACACCTTTACTATAAAGTCCTGAATGTGGGGAAAAAAACAACAATTACAAAACAAACAGTTTTCGTGATACATTGTATCATTAAGTGGACTATTCATTGTTTTAATCTCATTTGATTTTTTTTTACTACTAGCATGCTATGGCTATAAGATGAAGAAAAACTAATTGTAAATGTTATCATTATCTCTGCTTGTAGCAGTTATAGTTAGCAACACTACTGAAAGTAAATTAATAGTATATAAAAGGCCAGGACCATTGGGGTTTGCACTGATAGGAGCCTCATCTCCAGGGCTTTGGGAAATAATAGTTCTTTGCCCAATATGTCCGCAGCTGGAGCCTGCATTCACCCTCTCTCTCTCTCTCTCTCAATTTCCGTACCCACGAAATTCCAGACAAGCCTTGCACTTTGGCTGACATTCAAAACTATCACCTCTTTGTGCAAATTAACTTCAAGGGCTTTGTCATTCCTCATATTTAAAATGCTATTACTGGGAATTAGCACAGCTTGGAGAGGCAGCTTAAGGGACTGGTTGTCACTGCATGCGTAGACGGTGTAATCATGCCTCATGACCACACAGTCAGTGTCTCCATGATAGATTTGCCATTCTAACACAACGGACTGATCTCTTTTAACCAGGTGAGAACTCACACCAGTAGGACTTTACCCCAGTAAAAGTGAAACTCGTGATATTCCACTCCTTATAGTGCTGTCTTCTCTTCCCAAAAAATAAAATATGGGAGATGATTATGCCTCACAAGAAATGTTGGGAGTTAAGTCATCTCTCTGCTTCTTCTTTCTGCATTTGCAAAAACCAAAAAAAAGGTATTCTCTCCTGATCATTTGCCTGAACTCCAGCAGCAACTTAACCGGAATATAATTTTAATTGCCTTTGTACCATCTTATAGAACAGGCCCCCTCGATGGATTGATTACACTAGCCTCAATTCCTAGAGGCCCTCAAAGTGCACTCCTACTCTCAGCACCTTTACTATGAGGTCCTGAGTGTGAAAAAACAACAATTCCAAAGCAGACTGAAAGCCGAAACCAAGGTTACAACAACATCTGTTATAGAACTCAAGTATGCTGATGACAACATCATCTGTGCGCATTCAGAAGAAGACCTACAAGTCACTCTAAACACCTTCACAGAAGCATACAAGAAGCTCGGCCTGTCATTGAACATTGAGAAAACCAAAGTGCTGTTCCAGCAGTCACCAGCCAACCCCTCTCCAATGCCAGAGATACAGCTTAATGGTGTAACATTAGAAAATGTTGACCATTTCCGCTACCTTGGCAGCCACCTCTCCACCAAAGTCAACATTGACACCGAAATACAACACTGCCTGAGCTCTGCGAGTGCAGCATTTTTCCGAATGAAGCAGAGAGTGTTTGAGGACCGGGACATCCGTAGGGATACCAAGGTGCTTGTTTATAAAGCTATTGTCCTCCCAATCCTGCTCTATGCCTGCGAGATGTGGACTGTCTACAGACGTCACATGCAACTCCTGGAACGATTCCATCAGTGCTGCCTCCGGAAAATCCTGCAAATCTCTTGGGAAGACAAGCGGACAAATGTCAGCATGCTGGAAGAAGCAAAGACCACCAGCATTGAAGCGATGGTCCTCTGCCATCAACTCCGCTGGACTGGCCACGTTGTCCAGATGCCTGACCACCGTCTCCCAAAGCAGTTGCTCTACTCTGAACTCAAGAATGGACAACGGAATGTTAGAGGACAGGAAAAGAGATTGAAAGATGGACTCAAAGCCAACCTTAAAAACTCTGGCATAGACACTGAGAACTGGGAAGCCCTGGCCCTTGAGCGTTCCAGCTGGAGGTCAGCTGTGACCAGCAATGCTGCAGAATTTGAAGAGGCACGAATGAAGGGCGAATGAGAGAAACGTGCCAGGAGAAAGGCACGTCAAGCCAACCCTGACTGGGACTGCCTTCCACCTGGAAACCAATGCCCTCACTGTGGGAGACGATGCAGATCAAAAATAGGGCTCTATAGTCACCTACAGACCCACCCTGGAGGATTATCTTACTCGGACAACCAGGGATAGCCTAAGTTATAGAACAGGCATGAGAAAACTTCATCCCTTCCTGTGTTTTGGACTTCAACTTCCATGATTCCTAGCAGCCAGTTAGTTGGCTGGGATTTTTTGGGGAATTGATGTCCAAAACACCTGGAGGGCCTCAGTTTGCTCATGCTTGATATAGAATCTTGCGATTTGCAGTTTAGGGAGAAGGTCTTAAAATTTTCACCTAAACTTCTCTGCTTCTGACCAGACTACAAAATTCATAATTCCTACTTGGCTTTATCTTTATTCAAAACTAGCAAAATTCATATTATGATAATATGAGAGAAGATCGTGCCTGTGTATTGAGTGATCTTGGTATCTCTGCAGTTGTTGCAAAACATAATAGAAATTGCTTCATAAACTATCATGAATCCCATTGTGATGTGGGGAAAAGTCCTTGAACCGGGACATCCGTAGGAATACCAAGCTGCTTGTTTATAAAGCTATTGTTCTCCCAACCCTGCTATACACCTGCTGTGTTTTTCAATGTTTTTTGAGTGATGGTCACTCGTTGGTCTGATAGGTGTATTGTGTCCAAATTTGGTGTCAATTTGTCCAGTGGTTTTTGAGTTATTTTAATCCCACAAATGAGCATTACATTTTTATTTATATAGACTAGCCGTCACCTGCCACGCATTGCTGTGGCCCAGTCTGGTGATTTGGAACAGTCATGAGAAATTGTTGGTTTCTAATATATGTGATTTCTTGATGCTTGTGGGTAAACAGTATTTCTTACTGTTTCTTTGTCAGTGTTGAGGTGGAGATTGTCTAGTTTGCCTACTCTGGAACATGCAACATATTATTGTCCTTCTTTAGGGGTTCTTTTCAAATCTAGGATACTATATCTGCCATATACATGTGTGTGTGTGTGAATCATATGTATCTCTCTATATCTATGGCTGGATGGCTMTTTGTCAGGAGGGGTTTGGTTATGTTTTCTTGCCCTGGTGAAGGGAGTTGGACCGGCTGGCCTTAAGGCAGCATTTCTCATCCTGGGGATCGAGACCCTGGGGGGGGGGGTGTTGCCTGGGGATGTCATAAGGGTCAACAGTATTTTCTGTTGGTCATGGGGGTTCTGTGTGGGAGGTTTGGTCCAATTCTATCATTGGTGGGGTTCGGAATGCGCTTTGATTGTAGGTAAACTGTAAATCCTGGCAACTACAACTCCTAAATGTCAAGGTCAATTTCCCCCGAACTCCACCAGTGTTCATATTTGGGCATAGGGAGTATTCGTGCCAATTTTTGTCTAGATTCTTCATTGTTTGAGTCCACAGTGCTCTGTGGGTGTAGGTAAACTATAACTCCAAAACTCAAGGTCAGTGCCCTTCCAGTATTTTCTGTTGGTCATGGGAGTTCTGTATTCCAAGTTTGGTTCAATTCCATCATTGGTGGCGTTCAGAATGCTCTTTGAGTATTGGTGAACAATAAATCCCAGCAACCACAACTCCCAAATGACAAAATATTTTTTTTCAGTGATGGTCACTCATTGGCCTGATAGGTGTATTGTATCCAAATTTGGTGCCAATTTGTCCTGTGGTTTTTGAGTTATGTTAATCCCACAAACGAACATTACATTTTTATTTATATAGATGTGTATATATGTGTGTTTGCGTAGATATATGTAATTTTGCACATGCATTGTAATGTATTTTTTGTTTTTTTAGCTTTTAAGTCCCTTTTAAGTGGACAACAAGTTAAACATGAGCCAACAATGTGATGTGGCAGCAAAAAAAGCCAATGAGATTTTGGCCTGCATCAATAGGAGCATAGTGTCTAGATCTAGGGAAGTAATGCTACCCCTCTATTCTGCTCTGGTTAGACCACACTTGGAATATTGTGTCCAATTCTGGGCACCACAATTCAAGAGAGATATTGACAAGCTGGAATGTGTCCAGAGGAGGGCGACTAAAATGATCAAGGGTCTGGAGAACAAGCCCTATGAGGAGCGGCTTAAGGAGCTGGGCATGTTTAGCCTGAAGAAGAGAAGGCTGAGAGGAGATATGATAGCCGTGTATAAATATGTGAGAGGAAGCCACAGGGAGGAGGGAGCAAGCTTGTTTTCTGCTTCCCTGGAGACTAGGACGTGGAACAATGGCTTCAAACTACAAGAGAGGAGATTCCATCTGAATATGAGGAAGAACTTCCTGACTGTGAGAGCCGTTCAGCAGTGGAACTCTCTGCCCCGGAGTGTGGTGGAGGCTTCTTCTTTGGAAGCTTTTAAGCAGAGGCTGGATGGCCATCTGTCAGGGGTGATTTGAATGCAATATTCCTGCTTCTTCACAGGGGGTTGGACTGGATGGCCCATGAGGTCTCTTCCAACTCTTTGATTCTATGATTCTGCTGTATTTATTTCAGTGTTTTTTATGAGTGATGGTCACTTGTTGGCCTTAGAGCCTCCGGTGGCGCAGTGGGTTAAACCCTTGTGCTAGCAGGTCACAGGTTCGAATCCGGGGAGAGCGCGGATGAGCTCCCTTTATCAGCTCCAGCTCCTCATGCCGGGACATGAGAGAAGCCTCCCAGAAGGATGATAAAACATCAAAATCATCCAGGCGTCCCCTGGGCAGCGTCCTTGCAGATGGGCAATTCTCTCACACCAGAAGTGACTGCAGTTTCTCAAGTCACTCCTGACATGACCAAAAAAAAAAAAATCTCGTTGATCTGATAGATGCATTGTGTCCAAATTTGGTGTCAATTCATCCAGTGGTTTTGAGTTATGTTAATCCCACAAACGAACATTACATTTTTATTTATATAGATTATTATTAAAAAGCTGAATAACATTGTGGAAATTATTTCACTGATTCTGCTGTAATATTTCAGACACTTTGAATGAAAGATTCGAGAAACTCTGATATTCTGCATTTATGACAATGAGCATAAAATCTACAACCAGTGTAGATGGTTATGAGTCAGTCTTTTCCTCCTGGTGCTATTTCTTCATATTTCAAGGATTGTTTTATCCTCCCCAAACAATCCAAGTGCTGTATAAGCATTTGGACGTGAAGTGAATGCCTTTGGGAAGGAAATGTGAAATAACAACAACAAAAAGACCTAAAACTTTCTTAGACATGAGAAAAAGAAGAAGACGAAACCATCCTTCTCCCAGCCTCACCACGTACTCTTTGGGTCAGCAGAGCATGAGGTGAAAAGTCATGGGAAGGACAGGCTGACTGATGGGGTTTAGGTTGTGAGGTCAGCACAAGCATCCCGATGTAGGCTCAGACAGAGCCATTTCCTCTGCGATTTTTATCTTTTGTCTATTCACACATCAGACCACCTGGATTTAATTCTCATATAGCTAAAACATCTCCTCTGTGCACATTACTTAACCCTATGTTTTCACTGCTGTAAAAAAAAACAAACGCAATCGCTGCAAGGCAAGTAAAGGCCTCTTTTAGGTTTCGGCCAATGCTTTGTCTTTCCTTCTGGCAAGTGGAAGATTTCTTTTATGAGGGACTGTAAATAACGTAACAAAACACCTCTTTATTACTTTAGACAAATGCAAGTAGCAACTTTTTCTCTCTTTGCTAAGCTTTAGCTTGAGTTACGACTTGCCCATAACATTCTCATTTTGACGAGTTGTGAAAGTATCCACTACAATTTTATGATTTTTCTTGAGTTTTATACTTCTCTGCTGTTTTTAAGCTTCCACTTGTTCCCTTTTAATTCTAGATGCTCAACCCAAGGTATGGCGTGCAGGCAGGACTTTTTGCCTCACTGAATATTCATCTATCAAGAATTTAGTTCCATAACAAGGAGACTCAAATTGATACATTTTTATTGATATTGATGGTTTTATTTGCTTTTATATTTATATTCTAGGGCCAGAGAAGCAGATGGCGGAAACAGAAGAACGGCCTGCCTCAGGGGAGCGTGCTTGCGCCATCAATGTTCAACATTTACACAAATGACCAGCCACTGCCAGAAGGGAGAGAGAGTTTCATCTATGCTGATGATCATGCCATTACCGCCCAAGCAGGGGTCTTTGAGATGATTGAACAGAAGCTCTCCAAAACTCTAGGTGCTCTTACTGCCTATTACAGGGAAAACCAGCTGATCCCTAATCCATCTAAAACATAGACATGTGCTTTTCACCTTAAGAACAGACAAGCATCCCAAGCTCTGAGGAATCCCACTGGAGGAATCCCACTGGAGCATTGCAGCACACCCAAATACTTGGGAGTCACTCTGGATCATGCTCTGACCTCTGTATCTCTTGGATTCTGTTTGTCACCTTCAAAAGCACAAATTCCCTACACCAAAAATTTGCAGAACTTATTTATTTATTTACTATATTTATATACTGCCCCTCTCAGCCTGCAGGTGACTCAGGGCAGTTTACAGTCCGCATCAAAGACATAAAATGCAATTAAAACAATTAATTTAAATATTTATTTATCGTGTCAGGAGCAGACTGAACAGTTGCATTGCATTTTTAACAAATAAACAAACAGACAAAACACAAAGTTTGCAAGCTTGGTAGTTGATTAAATGTCCTTTGACCAGTATCTGGCCTCTTGGAGTGCCTCTGGTGTTTCTGCAAGAAGGTCCTCCATTGTGCATGTAGCAGGGCTCAGGTTGCATTGCAGCAGGTAGTCAGTGGTTTGCTCTTCCCCACACTCGCATGTCATGGATTCCACTTTGTAGCCCCATTTCTTAAGGTTGGCTCTGCATCTTGTGGTGCCAGAGCGCAGTCTGTTCAGCGCCTTCCATGTCGCCCAGTTTTCTGTGTGCCCAGGGGGGAGTCTCTCATTTGGTATCAGCCATTGATTGAGGTTCTGGGTTTGAGCCTGCCACTTTTGGACTCTCGCTTGCTGAGGTGTTCCAGCGAGTGTCTCTGTAGATCTTAGAAAACTATTTCTTGATTTAAGTCATTGACGTGCTGGCTGATACCCAAACAGGGGATGGCTGGAGATGTCACTGCCTTGGTCCTTTCACTATTGGCTGCTACTTCCTGGTGGATGTCAGGTGGTGCAATACCGGCTAAATAGTGTAATTTCTCCAGTGGTGTAGGGCGCAGACACCCCGTGATAATGCGGCATGTCTCATTAAGAGCCACATCCACTGTTTTAGCGTTAACATTGAACATTGATGTGATGAGGTCGCAAGATGCACCCAGCCATGGAATCACTCTATATAGTCATGTTCTGAACTATTTCCTGTGGGCAGGGAGAAACACTTAGGTGGAAAGTAGCACACTCTCTTTTTATAAAAGAAACTTAAATTCTGAAACATGAGAATACCCAATGAAAATAGGAAAGGAAGTTTACAGCAAATTGCAACTATATTATTTCTCAACATATGGACTCCTGGCTTCAGTCATGAGATAAATGAAAGAGAGTGTAAAAGAGGCCTAGAAAGCAATCTCATGTTACCCATGAGATAAGATCCATTCCACTTTTCAAAATTGTCTCAGATTCCGTATAGCGCCCGAAACCAATAGTCCTTGCAGAAAGCAATATACTTCATTAGCAATTTGTGTTATTAAAATAGTCTGTATGATCTGATGATTACTGAAGAAAAGATACTACTCTATCCTTGGGGATTATTTATTTTCTTCCACTCTTTCCTTCTTCTATCCATCCCTGCAATATTTTCAGAAATGTGCCTGCCATCAGATATCTGTTCTTAGGGGGGAAATAGTCATGGAAATATATAATCATAGAATTGAAAGGGCTCGCAAAGGACATCTATTCCAACTTGCAGTCATGCAGGAAAATGCCGCTAAAGCACTCTTGGAAGATGTCCAGCCAACTGTTTAAAGACCTCTTTAAAAAAAAGAAGAATCCACTAAACTCAAAGGGAATCCACTCCACTGTCAAACCACTCTAACAGTAAAAATGTTCTTCTTAATATATAGATGGAATGTATTGTCAAAGGCTTTCATGGCCGGAATCACTAAGTTGTTATAGGTTTTTTTGGGCTATATGGCCATGTTCTAGAGGCATTTCTCCTGACGTTTCGCCTGCATCTATGGCAAGCATCCTCAGAGGTAGTGAGGTCTGTTGGAACTAGGAAAAATGGGTTTATATATCTGTGGAATGATCAGGGTGAGACAAAGGACTTTTGTCTGCTGGGATAAGAAATGTGAATGTTTCAGCTGAAACATTCACACCTAGCTCCAGCAGAAAAGAGTCCTTTGTCCCACCCTGGTCATTCCACAGATATATAAACCCTTTTCCCTAGTTCCAACAGACCTCACTACCTCTGAGGATGCTTGCCATAGATGCAGGCGAAACGTCAGGAGAGAATGCCTCTAGAACATGGCCATATAGCTCTTTTTAAATTGTTATTGCACTGTCTTTTTTGTCTAAATGCACTTAATTGTTTTTGCTGTTGTATTGTATTGATGGCATCGAATTGTGCCGATATGTAGACCGCCCTGAGTCGCCTGCAGGCTGATATGGGCGGGATATAAGTGATGTAAATAAATAATAAATAAAATAAATATAGCGTGAAAAAACCTACAACCCTATAGATGGAATCTCTTTTCTTGCTATTTGAATCCCTGGTTTTGTGTTGTGATCTTGGGGATAGCAGAAAACAAATGTACTCCATCTTCTGTATGTTATCCCTTCGGGTATTTAAAGATAGCTATCTTGTCACTGCTTAGTTTCTTTTGTCCCAGCTAAGAGTATCCTGCTTCTGAGGGCCATTCCACACAGCCCTATATCCCAGAATATTAAGGCAAAAAATCCCACATTATCTGAGTTCAAAGCAGATATTTTCTGCCTTGATATTTTGGAATATAGGGCTGTGTGGAAGGCCCCCAAGTCAGGGCTCCCAAACTAAGGCCTGCAGGTAGAATGCAGTCAGAAGAGTCAGAAGTAACTGAATGAATAAACACACACACAAAACTGTTTTCTTAATTTTCCTTAATTTCTTCTGCCATTTGCAATAGACAGGCAGGATTATTTTCCTAATTAATGTAATAGGGATGAACAAACAAGCTCAAATCAATTATAGTTTTGTTTTCATCATACTTCCGTGCAGTTGGTCAATTCTCTGATCGTTTGAGTGTGATGCTTTCAGAAGCTTCCAGTGAATAAATAATGACAAGCATTAAAAAATATATGCAGTTTTGAATGACTTGAAGTAGACGAAAACATCCAGACAAAGCTTTGGAAGTCCCAGGATTTCAGAGACTTTGCAGTATGAAAAGGGAGATGAAATGATTATATAAGATTTACTAATTTTGAGTAGTCTAGCTTTCTGTTGAACTGGAACCACCTACTTTAGTGTGGCTAAATTAAACCCCTTTGAATCTGGTGTGTAAGAAAGTATAATGCTTCATGGCATTATACTTTCTTTGGATAGTTAGTACTAGATGGATCCTTGCACATAACTATCTGATCTCTAGATGTTGTTAGACTTCTCACCAACTTGGCGATGCTGGGTAGGGCTCCTGGAATTTGCTGGCCAACAACATCCAGCTACCACATAATTCCCCTCTGGCAGTACAGTAAACCTAAATTATACTTATTGCCTCATTGCCTGAAGACTTTTTAATACACCAAACCAGCAAAAGAGAACTATACCCTTTCTCTGTAGAAAAAGTGCAACACGGAATAAAATGTTTTTAAGAAACAAGATGTGACATGTAGAGGTCATACAAAGTTCAAGCCTACATAGGAAGTAGTTGTGTTGTGGTTAAGCCAAAGGTTGTGGTTAAGCGCAAAGTCTGCAGGTACAAGAAGGTACTTTCCATCAAAAGGTCAAGGGAGAGGGGCTAGAAAGAGAATACTTTCCATGACCAAAAAAATGTTCTTGTTTACTTGAGGGTATGTAACAGTGTACAAAAGCCAAGGGGGCGCGGCAGTCACTTGAAGAGTAGCATCTGTGTATGCTGCCAGGCTGTCCGTCTTCTTCATGAAGAAACTGAAATAAACCTTGTTTTTTGATCTTTTTTTTTTTGGGACTGTCTCCTTCCTTACGTGCTCCCGTGATGTGGACTTAAGAAGACCCAGTTTAGGGTCTCTAACATTGTAACACAACTGGTTTGATTTGTTGAACTTTGGAAGAATGTTGATGTATAGCCAAATTTTGACAATATTGTGTGTATTGGTGGTAGTTCACATAAATTGAGATATTATGGTAAATCTCAAAGTATTTAAAATAAAATTTCATTGCATGGACATTGAACAATTGTTTTTACATCTCTTTATCTATCCCCTCTTCCTCCCCCGTAATACTACTCCTAAACACTATTAACTTGTAAGACATAGAGCAGACCGAAGAGACTCCACCATAGAAACCGATTCTAAAAAGGGCTCAATGAGTCAAAAAGTTTGCACTAGATAGTATATAGTCTGTTTTGCAAGAAGCCAAGTAAATGTACCAAAGGCCAGGTGCATCAATGTTGAAGACTAGGGGTACGGAAGGTCGTATATTTTAATATGATGTCATGTTTGAGGTAGAACATACATTTGGAGGAGACTGTGCCTGGAGCTCTCCTTGTGCTGTCCCGCGCTGGGCCTATAGCAATTGGCTTTTGAACGGGACATGCTCTTTGTGCTCAGCAGGAAGCCGGGGTGCCTCAGCTGAGAGGCCCTAAGGATTTTCCTATACAAAGTCTTTAGAAGCTTGAAAAGTTTAACAAGGTCGTTTATTATTGCTTAGATTTTCAGCAAAACAATCAAATACTTCTCAGATCTTCAACAAGTCAAACAAATACTTTGAGGCTTTGACTCAACTGGTGGCTTTCTTAATCTTGTCCACAAGGGACAGGCAACTGGCTTCGTGAACTGTTTCTTTTCTTTAAGAGGAAAACCCTTTTTAACCCCTCCTTGGGCAATCTACTTTCTAAACTTTGCTGGTGTGGGCCCTACTCCCGGCTCCAAACTGCTTCTTGGGTCCTGAGTAGACCTACCAGCCAAGGCTTTGTAGATTCTCCAGCTGCAGTCCTTTGGATTTTCTCCACGAATGTTATGGGTTTGTTTCTGTAACCCCAACAAGGGTTGTGCTGTAAAACTGTTTCTTTTAAAGGCTTTTCCTTAAAGCTGTGAGGCTGTAAATTCCCCAGCCAGCGCTTTGGGACTGTTTCCCCCCGGAATTTCATAAGAAACGAAGCTTCGCTACAGGTGGAGCTGATGCATGGAACTTTGGAATGCATACAAACACTCAAAGAAAGAAAAGGAAGTTGGAGCTCCTGGTACAGCGGTACCAGCACACTCCTCATAAACTATAGCCGTGCTTATCTTATATCATAGGATGCAAATGAAACAGGTGAACTCTTTAACATGGGTTGTCATCATCATATTTTCATTTCTTCATTGCCACAGCCCTTGATAAATGAGATCCTCTAGTCTTCTATTTCTCATAGCAGCTAGCCAAAAGCCTCTTCTCTTTGTAAAGCCACACTTTACCACCACCACCTTTTCTCTCTGCCTCCTAAACATTCTCCTTTCTTTCTACAGAGCTGGGTTTATTCTCCTTCACCTTCTAGTTTTACATCAACTCTCTGTCGGGCTTTTGTTTCTGATAACAGGTGCACCTTGTCTTTCCCTTAAATTGGCAAATCATTTTCTTTTGCTCCTTCTCTTTCTCCCTATATTTGCATATACATGTCAGAGCCAGTTCATCCATCTCCACTCCATAAATGCAAAGAAAAATATATTTTCATGTTCTTGCTTTCATTGGCAGAGAATGTTCACTTTTGTTGAGCCCAGATCAGAAAATCGGGAACTACTACTGTTGTATGTGCTGCAGAGCCACCTCCTGGTCGAAAGGGTGCTGATCTTGTGTCTTGTTCTCTGGCTTTTCTTTTTCCTCCAAAGGATTTTTCCAGGTGTTGTTTTGTTTAAAAAAATTCACCCATGATTTTCTGCCATCCCAGTGTTTTTGGTGAGTTTTTCTGCTCAGCAACAAAACCCATCCCCATGAGGTAAATATATTCCCTCTTACTTATGCAATCCCTCGTTGTCCGAGTAGGATTGTCTTCCAAGATCGGTGTACTGGAGGTGGGTCTGTAGGTGACTGTGGAGCCCTATTCTTGACCTGCATGTTCTCCCACAGTGAGGGCATTGGTTTCTACGTGAAAGGCAGTCCTGGTCGGGGTTGGCTTGACAAGCATCCCTCTTGGCATGTTTCTCTCTTTCGTCCTCCATTCGTGCCTCTTCAATTTCTACAGCAGTGCTGGTCACAGCTAAACCACCAGCTGGAGCGCTCAAGGGCCAGGGCTTCCCAGTTCTGGGAGTTTTTAAGGTTGGCTTTGAGCCCATCTTTAAATCTCTTTTGCTTCCCACCAACATTCTGTTTTCCATTCTTGAGTTTGGAGTAGAGCAACTGCTTTGGGAGACGGTGGTCGGGCATCCAGACAATGTGGCCGGTCCAGTGGAGTTGATGGCAGAGGACCATCGCTTCAATGCTGTTGCTCTTTGCTTCTTCCAGCACGTTGACATTGGTCCGCTTGTCTTCCCAAGAGATTTGCAGGATTTTCCGGAGGCAACGCTGATGAAATTGTTCTAGGAGTTGCATGTGACATCTGTAGACAGTCCACGTCTCGCAGGCATATAGCAGGGTTGGGAGAACAATAGCTTTATAAACAAGCACGTTGGTGTTCCTACGGATATCCCGGTCCTCAAACACTCTCTGCTTCATTCGGAAAAATACTGCACTTGCAGAGCTCAGGCGGTGTTGTATTTCAGTGTCAATGTTGACTTTTGTGGAGAAGTGGCTGCCAAGGTAGCGGAAATGGTCAACATTTTCTAATGTTACACCATTAAGCTGTATTTCTGGCATACATACATACTGAAATACATACTTCCTCACAGCTTTCGGCCTTCCTTTGTGCCAAGGGCAAGCTACTAAGCCTTAAGCCAAACACAGGAGATTTAGTTATGGCAGTAACTCTCATAGTATCCAAGTAAGCAGGACCTCATTAGTATGATTGTCATAATCCATACCTTCAAAATTGGGCATATAATCTGCATATTGCACAAATAATTGTCATTAATATAATCCAATTATGCAAATTCATAATATTAATTGTTGCATTTTACATTCTGGTGATTTTATGGTATTTTTACAGGTGTTATTTGTTGGAGCTCAGCCTGTGATTGTGTTTCAGGATCAGGGTGCTTTGGATCTGGGGAGCGTTGTCAATGAATTGCAAGATGAGTTTCAAGATGGCAATGGTTTGGTCAGTGATATTGATACAGAGAATGACCAGGAGATCCCTGTTCAAAGTGTAGTTTCCCATGAGAATGTCCCTGAGGGATGTCGGGATGATGGTGCGTTTCTGAATTGTTACCAGAGAGTTCCCATAATAGGGAACATGAAAACAGCTCGGCACCTGGGCCAGCTGCAGGAATTAATGAGCAAATAGATAGATGGGAGGAGATCAGTCAAAACAGGAGAGCCGAACAGTGGCTTTGGCGGTCTGCCAGGCTTCAAGAGAAAAAGATAAGATATTCTCAGCTAAAGCGAAACCAATTTCTGAGTGCTAGAGACATAGCTAACAAGGAGATAAAAGTCCCAAGTACAGAATATGTAGTCAGATGAAGCATCGTTTGGAATCAAGTCAAGATCTCATCCTTGTTCATGGAAACTATGCTTGGAAAATTCATGTTTTAAGTGCCTTTTTTCATGGTTTTGATCTAAGATTTTATGTTCATTCCTTGGATTCATGTTTCCTAATTTCTTGCATTTTATTGGGAAGTTTTAACTTTGTTTTTATGGACTTTACTGGACCTTTACCCTGGACTACTTTGCTCCTGCTTATCTTCCTACCTAATTGAATTTACCTATTTCTTCAAAGCGCTTTTTTACTTTATTGCTTTTTTATTATCTTCAATAAAAGGATTGTTTTCCATCCAACGGTGTGGCAATTAAAATCAGAGGGCTTTTCCTGTCCTGGAGTGCAACATTATTGACTTGAGGGAATCAATACAGAATAATAGTGCTGGTTTTGGAGCAAGGAGACAAAAATTGAGAGTGAACTTGGTCCCCCTCCTCCTTCCCTCCCTGCCTGCCTTGCTTTCACACACCCCCAGTGTCCCCTTTGTTTCCTACACTCCTCTGCTCACAGCATCACTCACCCATCCCTGATACTTAATTCTTAATTCACTTCTCTTATCCTCACAATTTTCCCCTTCCTTGTATCTTGTACTCCCTTAGTTTACATCGCTCACTCTTCTTTCCCTCCTATTTTCTCCCATCATCTTATTGTATGCCTTCCCAATTAGCCTCAACTTATGTACTGTCCATCACTTGTATGACTCACTCTTCCTGTTCTCATACCTGAAAACAGCTAATCAGAGAAGGGAGCAGGTGGTTTGAATAGCTGGCAAACTGTAAAAGAAGTCTTGCTTTTTCTCTGTATGCTTATGCTTGTGTATTTTCAAGCATATTGCTTGTACTTGCATCGCTTTAGGCCAAATTGTATTAAACCTCAGTGTCTTGTCTTCAACCTGGTGAGTTGACTTTCTGTCCTGGCCTTTCTGGTTTAGTATATGCTCACCAGGCACAGATCCTCTTATCCGCGGTCCTTGCTAAATCACTACATAATTTTGGTGACTGTGAAGGGACCTTTTGGGGGGTCTTTTCCACCTCCTTGCCTGGTCCAAGGGTCGCCAGGTTCTGTCCTGACAGATCCAGCTAGAGCATTCATTGGACTCCATTGAGGTCCAGCAATCCCTTGAGAAGAGGCATTGTGGCTGGATCATTGGACCTAAGGAGCAACGCAAACCAAATGCAAGATGTTTCAAAGGGAAGAGAAGGCTCAGGATTGAAGGAAGGCTATAGGTAAGTTGTGGAGACTTCTATTCTTTTGTTTTTGCAGCACGGTGAGAGGGGGCATGGAGATAAGAGGGCAGTTTATTAAAATATGTGGTATTGTAATCAACTCTAATTTTTGAAATACAGCTTCTAGACTCTGAGAGCTTTCGTTTCTCTGAACTCGAGTTTGCCTGTACATGACAGAATCAGAATATTTCAGGTCATCAGAACGTCAAGGAGTAAAAGTTCTCTTCCACTTTGATTTGGTTTGAGATAAGTGGCAAAATAATCTCTCCCAAAAACCTTAAGGATATAATTACAGAATCCAAGCAAAATTAGAAGTCCGAAAACAGATAATAGATTGAACAATGAAAAGGAATCACAGTACAACAGATTGACCAAGGAAAATAATTGGCACCAAGGGGAAAAAGAACAACAATAGCAACAGTAAAATTAACAAAAATAACAAAATCGGAGGGGGGCACCCAAGAGAATCCCATAAAAAAATCTGAAACACCAAAAGTTTTACAAATTGTTTACACAGATGTGACTACAGCAGAGGAGTGAATACAAATGCATCTTCAGACTAAAGAAAAACAAAAAAAACTACTTCGAAACACTGGAGAAAAGATGTTTAAGCCTCGAGGCTATGTTCCAATAGATAGACAAGGCCTATGTAAAATGTATGAGATCATTTAGATCGGGAGGGGGGGGGGGGTCTTAACCAGGTGTCCATGAGTTTGAATAAAAATAAATCACTTTATTTCCTTTGTGATTTTATTTTATGCATTTAAAACATTATTGTTGTAGGGACAGATGTGATATATTCATTAAATAAAACACAGTAACTGCCAGTAAAAAGGTTAGTAAGAATGGTTTTAGGGTGCCGTGGGAAAACTAGCATTTTTAAATGTTTGCCAAAAAATAACAATTTGAACAGATGTTGCACTTTGTTATATTACCAGATATTGAAATTGTGGTAAAGTTGTAAAACAATTTTTTTGAATAATCCTAAAATTTAATGTAAAGACATGCTGATGGTGAGTGTCATAACATTATCTTCCACTACATTATGAGACGGAGTCCATCATCTTGATTGGCAAAGGTGTCCATTGAACAAAAAAGGTCAAGAACCCCCCAATTTAGATTAAAGAAATGTGTTAAGTTTAACATGTTAGCACTTAATGTGCAAGCCATTAAATGCTAATCAATAATAATAATAATAATAATAATAATAATAATAATAATAATTTATTTATGTTCTGCTCTATCTCCCCAAAGGGACTCAGGGCAGATTCCAAACATTCAATGTCTGAATACAACAACAATATATCCATAGTAACAAAATTTATACAACCCAACATATAGAATCATAGAATCATAGAGTTGGAAGAGACCTCATGGGCCATCCAGTCCAACTTCCTGCCAAAAAGCAGGAATATAAATACGAATTATAACTTAACAAACTAAAATTAAGTAAAAAGCACAGCCTGTTATAACAGACATAAGACAACACATCAAACATCAAATGGAAACAATAATTTCCCATTTCTTTGGGGCAAATCGATTAATCATTGCTCAAGATATCTATTCAGCTGGTGCGGTGAGCAGGGCACTGATATGGATGGCAACTATTAAAGAGAGGTATAATGGTAGTATTACCAACTACTATTCCTCCTCCTTGTAAGCCAGTGAGCAAAAAACGCTTTCAGCTGTTTTTTTGAAAGCGGGGAGGGGGCCATCTTTAATCAAGGTGACCAATTGCAACATTCACACTTGTTTCAAGCAGACAAGAGTTATTTCTTCCACCCTGGACATCCCACAGATACAGAAACCTCACTTGCCTAGTTTCCAACAGACCTTTCAATGTCTTAGATGTGAGCAAAACGTCAGGAGAGAATGCTTCTGGAACGTGACTATACAGCCCGGAAAACTCACGGCAACCCAGTGTTAAGCTTAAATAGACCATTTTCTATTTAAGTGATGACATTCTGTACAAGAAAAATAGTGAAAATAGGCTGGGTTAAATGAACTGAGAACTCTGGCAGAATCAAAGAAAAAAATAAAGACCTTTTAATGTAGAGGCAGTAAATTGCTGTAGTTTTGTTTTTTTTTGTTTTTTTGCTGTTTGTAAAAACTATAAAAATTCCCTAAAAATCCATGGATATGCAAAACGTTCTGAATTTTGATGGGCTAAGAGTAGTAAATGTGTTCTACGATTGTAGCAAGTTCCACCCCAATAACTATAGAAATGTGGGAGAAAGGAGCCCTTGAATTTCCCCACTTGCGCAATTACTATAACTAAATAGTAACAAAATTTCGTTACTCTTGTAATAGTAACAACATTTTCACCAAGTACACTTTAGAAACACTTTAGAAATGAAGTGCCATTTTGTAACATCTTTTGAAACATTTTGTTGGGGTTCAGCCTGTGTGTGAACCTGAACCTGATTCTCTGATTGTATTTCCTGATGCCAATGTAGATGTCAATGTGAATCCTGAGGCCAATTTAGATGATGATGGTTTGAGTAGTGAAAATCCTACAGCCTTGGAAAGTGAAAGTCAGAATTCCCATGAGAATATGCATTCCGAGCCGAGCGGAGACATTTCACTCCCTTTTCCTCCCAGTCTTAGTTCTCCAGAGAATCTGACACCTGGTCTCCCTAATGAGGATAGGCAGGGGCAGATTTGGCAGAGCCGGGGTGAAGCACAAAGTTTACGTAGGTCAGCCAGATTGAAAGAAATGCAAACAAAATCTTCAGGCGTGTCTCGCAATAGATTTCTCGGCCTTAAATATGCCTGGCC
Source organism: Anolis sagrei ordinatus (assembly GCF_025583915.1). Classification (NCBI taxonomy): domain Eukaryota; kingdom Metazoa; phylum Chordata; class Lepidosauria; order Squamata; family Anolidae; genus Anolis; species Anolis sagrei. The sequence continues at coordinate 119,740,175 of NW_026847438.1, forward strand.
TGAATGCAGCTTCAGACCAGGCATCGTTCCAGATTCATGTGCAAGCTTTTGCAGGTCTCCTGATTCAAGTGGCCTTGTTCCTCGGAGGTTTTCTAGTTGTTCCAAGTACGGTTAATGGATTGCTTACAGGTTCCAGGATTCAGCAGTTTTGCTGTGGATTTCATGATCTTGTTTGTGGACATTTCTTGTTCCTGATTTTTACTGTGACTTTTTACCTTTGCATATTTCTTCTATTTTGTATTCATCTTTCATCAATAAAAAAGGATTGTTTTCCTGAAGTCAAGTGTGGTGGATTCTTGTCTGAGGGTCCAGTTTCCTGCTCTGGGTTGCAACACATTTCTTTATTGATTACACATCCTTACTACACAGATTGCTTCTGGAGTTTTCCTGCTCTGCATGGTATATATACAGATAGATGTGGGCAAAACGTCAGGAGAGAATGCTTCTGGAATATGACCATGCAACCCGGAAAACCCACAGCAACCCAGTGTTAAGCTTAAGTAAACAATATTCTATTTAACTGATGACATTGTGTATAAGAAGAATATTGAAAATAGACTGGGATAAATGAACTGAGAACTCTGGCAGAATCAAAGAGAAAAATAAAGACCTTTTATGTAGAGTAAGTGGATTGCTGAAATAAGAATATGGAGAATGAGGAGGATGCAATACATTTAGGTATTATATAGAAACAAATCATTGAAATTCAGCAAGATCTACTTAAATTAAAAGGAAAAATGATGGGGATATTGGGGTGATGAAAAAAATATGAAATTACAAAAATCCAATTTGAGTCACATATTACTCATGTCCCTATCTTAATTTTAAATATATTTGTCTATATTTAGCAGAGCAAAGGTATATCCTATTCACTCTCCATACTTTCTAACCTGATTGTGCTGTTCAAATTTATTTCAGACCTGGGCTACGAACAGGATCTATTCCTCTCCCACACGACATGCTCAGAATGACAATGAGCCAGTTGTGATGTAAACTCCCTTCTTGTGTTGTAGCGTGTTGACCTGACAATGTGCCACCACAATTTTAACAATATGCCTCTAAAAACCTTTCTACCTGTCAAAAAATAGGGGAATTTGAAGTCAGCAGCTGAGAGGAACAGAATGGAAAGGTAATTACCTACGATCTCCTCCAGGAGATGACAGAAAGCATGTTGCGACTTGGGAGCTCAAGAGCTGAGCTGGGCGTATTACAGCTACCCCTTAAATGCAGCAGCTGCTCTTCTCTCTGCAGAACATCTTGAATGTTGCATTTCAGATGTTCAACCACAGCAAAACAAAGATAAATTAGCCTGCCTTTTGTAAAAGTGCAATCATAAACTTGGTCGTAATAGCATTCAGAGCCAACCGCATGATAGTCAAAGTAGAATGTTGACTATTCCCTGTCGAACGTTCAATAGAAGTATAGATTAAATTTGATTTCTAAAACAGAATTATAGTTTTCTGATTGTCCTGTTACCTTGTGTCATTATACAGAAAATTCAAAGAGAGATCTCTTGTAGTTTTTTTTTTGATGCTGTTTATAAAAACTATTAAAATTACCAAAAAATTCGTGGAAATGCAAACGTTCTGAAATTTGATAGGCTAAGAGTGGTAAATGTGTTCTACGATTGTAGCAAGTTCCACCCCAATAGCTGTAGAATTGCAGGAGAAAGGAGCCCTTGAAGTTTCACCACTTGCACAAGGACTATAACTAAATAATAAAGAAATTTTGTAGTAACGAATTTTTCACCAAGTACACTTTAAAAACACTTTTGAAATGAAGTGGCAGCCCCCCCCCCCGTTTTGTTATGAGTTTTGAAACATTTTTTAATTGATTGCACATCCCTACTACACAGATTGCTTCTGGAGTTTTCCTGCTCTTCGTTGTATATATACTGATTAACTTCAGCAGATTTTATGGCTTGAACTGGAATTTCTGTTTCTGGATTGGTTATAATGTCCACCATCCTGCCTCAGCAAGAATGGTGAGAAACTCCCCCCCCCCCCCCCCCAAGTAATCTAGCTTGAGAAGAGTGAAGAAGGACATACATAATCCTTTGGGATGAAATTCGGGTTATTTTATTTCACATCCCAACATAGTTTTCTGATGAATTGCTCTACAGGGCAGATGGCATTCATCTCTTGGTAGGGAACCCCCAGTGATGCAGTTGGTTAAACCCTTGTGCCAACAGGATTGCTGACCGGAAGGTTAGCGGTTCAAACCCGGGGAGTGGGGTGAGCTCCCATTGTCAGCTCTACCTTCTCAAACAGGGACACAAGAGAAGCCTCCCACAGGATGATAAAACATCTGGGCATCCCCTGGGCAACGTCATTGCAGACTATCCAATTCTCTCTCACCAGAAGCAACTTACAGTTTCTCAAGTCGTTCCTGACATGAAAAAAAAATCTGTTGGTAGAAGGGAACATGGTTGTTTTTTTTCCTGAGGGGGGGAGAGACATGTTGGCCAGCCTGGTGGGTGCAAGGTACTAAACAGGTGTTTGTCCCTTGGTGGTGGCAGGATTTGTGGAGATGATATAAGAGTGCTATGTATACCTTGGCACTCGGTTTTTTCTGAGATGTGCCTTATCTGTCTGATTTAAGAGAGGATTGTGGCAATTTTAAGGAGAGTGTAGATAAGACAACAACAGAACACCTAACTGCAGCAAATGCCCTTCATATAGCATTCACCCAGAAGCATCTTATGAATCAGAAAGTGGGAGCCTCGGGTCTAGTACTACCTGCAAGCCCAATGTTCTGTAATAACAGACACACCAATTGTGAGAGATGATAAGAACTCACTATCTCTGGATAAGTGATTTTAAAACTCTATCCTCTCTTCAGTGTACAGTCCTGCCTTACATTATTTTGTTATCAGAGTTGTTTCTGTCCCTTCTCTCTTCTTTTGCCCTTTGTTATTAAACACATTCTATTATCAAAAATGTTTGACTTTCACTTGTGTCTTTATTCAGACTTTCAAGTTGTGTACTGATGTATTTGATGGAGATACATAGAGATTGATTTATTCCAGTGGGCTCAACAAGTGTACAATTGTGTCTGGGTGTATTTTTTTTCCTGCCCTTTGTGGTGGGGGTTTTATGCTAATTTGCAAATAGTGGGATTTTTTTTTACTGGGGACAGCCATGTTTATTAGACTGATGGGGACTCCAACTAGGATGATACCCAGGGGTGGCTCAACCCATTACGCAAAGTAAGCATTTGCAGTATAGTTGATTTTGCCCAGGGGCGCTCTTGAGGCGCTCTTGGGGGAAAATAGACCTTGAGATATGCGAGTTGTAGTTACTGGGATGTATAGTTCACCTACAATCAAAGAGCATTCTGAACTCCACCAATGATGGAATTGAACCAAATATGGCACACAGACAGAAAATATATATCAGTGATTGGTTGGGGGAGGCGCCAAAATACTGTTTGCTTACTGTTGAAAATTACCTAGAGCTGCCTCTGATGATACCCCTTTGCCTCTGTCCTGTGGGCTCTGAGGACAAGTCAAGAAAGGTATTGGAGTTCAGCCTGTCTTTGTGTTTCAGGATCAAGGTGCTTCTGATGTGGGGAATGATGCCACTGAGGGTCAAGATGGAGGTGGCTTGGTCAATGATATTACTGTAGAGAATGACATAGGGACACCAGTTCAAAGTGTAGTTTCCCATGAGAATGTTCCTATAGGGTATATGGATGATCGTTTACTCCCTCACCCAGAGAGTTCCCAAGATTTGGGGTTTGAAAACAAATTGACACTTGGAGAAAATAATGAGTAGATATATTGTTGAAGGTTTTATAGATAGTAGATAGTTAGATAGATAGATAGATAGATAGATAGATAGTAGTAGATGAGTAGATAGATAATAAGCACATAGACAGACGGCTGGAATTTAGCCCAAAACAGACAACTCAGCCAAGGCCTTCACCGTTCTACTAGGTTTCGAGAGATAAGAGCAAGAGGTATCAAGGAAAACAAAACCAGTTTCTGGGTGTTGGGATATAAAGTTCTCACCAGGGAAAAAATAGTCAGAGGAAGCATCGTTTCAGAATCCTGCTAAGTCCTAGTTCTATGGACGCCTTGCTTGGAAGATTCATGTTAACAATTTCTTGTTCATGGTTTGACTCTTTGTCTCTTGGAATTATATACTCATGCTGTGGATTAATGTTTTCCTGATTCTTTGGATTTTATTACAAAAGTCTGAACTTTGCTTTTGAACTTTTCTGAACCCTGCCTTGGAATACTTTGTCCTACCTTATTTGGACTTATCTACTTTCTTAAGGCATATTTTTACCTTGATGTTATCATCAATTAAAAAAGGATTGTTTTCCTACTCAATGTGTGATGTTTTAAAGTCAGAGGGTTATTCCTGTTCTGGAGTGCAGCAAAAGGGTGTATCAAGAGATTTCATTGTCAGGCACCAAAGCTCATCACCAGGTTTTGATGTCTCAAACCTACACCTGTTGATAGACTCTATCAGCTAGCTAGCATTCCCCCCCCCCATGTATGATGGGAAGTTGCTGCCAACTGTTAGAGAAATAAGGTTGAACACTGTGAAAGCCATCCACCACATGGCTATCAGCCTCCTCCCAGTAGACTTAAATCAAGGAAAAGTTTCATGAGAACCACCATTTATCTTAATGTTCCTTCAGCAACAGCAAAAATATCCCAGTGGACAGCAAAATTAGGCAATTCCAACTGTGTGGCCCCTCAAGAGTCTTCCTCCAGGGGCAAACCAAGAATAGGCAACTTGGAAGTCCCTGAACAGACTCAGAAGTGGAGTGGGCAGATCAAAAGACAACCTGGCAAAAGGGCACGACCTAGAAAGTGGTTCTCAACCTGTGGGCCCCAGATGTTTTGGCCTTCAACTCCCAGAAATCCTAACAGCTGGTAAACTGGCTGGAGTTTCTGGGATTGTAGGCTAAAAACATCTGGGGACCCCAGGTTGAGAACCACTGACCTAGAAGAACCCTCCACCTCGTGCAACTGTGGAGCAGAACAAACAACACATCATCAGTATGCTTGCCCACAATGTCCTGCCTCATGCACAGAGGAAGAACTGTTTAAAGCTACAGTCAATTTGATTGCTGTCACCCGTTTTTTGATCTAAAATTATTTAGCCCCTTGTATTCCCTCTATTTTATCATTTTATACTTGTTTATTTATGCAGTGCTTTTGATACGAAATAAATGAAGTACTTTGGCCACATCATGAGAAGACAGGAAAGCTTAGAGAAGACAATGATGCTGGGGAAAATGGAAGGAAAAAAGGAAGAGGGGCCGACCAAGGGCAAGATGGATGGATGGTATCCTTGAAGTGACTGGCTTGACTCTGAAGGAGCTGGGGGTGGTGATGGCGACAGGGAGCTCTGGCATGGGCTGGCCATGAGATCACGAAGAGTCGGAAATGACTGAACAAATAAATTACGACGACAACAAAATAAACCTGGTTTTGACAAGACACAAATAATCATATCATTGTATTATTTTCTCCTGTATTTATTCATCAATAGGAGCATAGTGTCTAGATCTTGGGAAGTAATGCTACCCCTCTATTCTGCTTTGGTTAGACCACACCTGGAATATTGTGTCCAATTCTGGGCACCACAATTCAAGAGAGATATTGACAAGCTGGAATGTGTCCAGAGGAGGCCGACTAAAATGATCAAGGGTCTGGAGAACAAGCCCTATGAGGAGCGCTTTACAGAGCTGGGCATGTTTAGCCTGAAGAGGAGAGGCTGAGAGGAGATATGATAGCCATGTATAAATATGTGAGAGGAAGCCAGAGGGAGGAGGAAGCAAGCTTGTTTTCTGCTTCCTAGGAGACTAGGACGTGGAACAATGGCTTCAAACTACAAGAAAGGAGATTCCATCTGAACATTAGGAAGAACTTCCTGACTGTGAGAGCCGTTCAGCAGTGGACCTCTCTGCCCCGGAGTGTGGTGGAGGCTCCTTCTTTGGAAGCTTTTAAACAGAGGCTGGATGGCCATCTGTCAGGGGTGATTTGAATGCAATATTCCTGCTTCTTGGCAGGGGGTTGGACTGGATGGCCTATCACATGTGGGAAGTGCTGCCCAAGTGGCGAGGATCTGTGCTGGCTTTATTGGAGCCAGCACAACACAGGTAGATTCCTGTGTTGGGCGGGACACATCATATGACGCTTCCACTCCATTTGTAAGTGGGGTCTCTGCCAGAAGTCCAACGACGTGGGATGGGCAGCATGCTGGACTGTTGAGATGAGTTCATAAGTCTGAAATGACTTGAAGACACACAACACACACAACAACAGTCCTAATTAACTTGACTATCTCATCAGCCAAAAGCAGGGCCACATTTCCAATTGAAATACTGGTAAATTTATGTTGGTTAAAATTGGTCTTCATTTTCAATATTGTAATGTTCTTTCATATATATATATATATATCGGTATGTGCAGTGTGCATAGGGATTTGATCATTTTTTCCAGACTATTGTCCAGCTCCCTTATAGCCCTCTCCTTAAAAGGTTTGAGGACCCCTGGCATAGACAAATCCAACATTAATATTAAATGAAATACCTGTATACATCGGAATCTTATCTCATCCAGAGGAAGAACTTCCTGACTGTGAGAGCCGTTCAGCAGTGGAACTCTCTGCCCCGGAGTGTGGTGGAGGCTCCGTCTTTGGAAGCTTTTAAACAGAGGCTGGATGGCCATCTGTCAGGGGTGATTTGAATGCAATATTCCTGCTTCTTGGCAGGGGGTTGGACTGGATGGCCCATGAGGTCTCTTCCAACTCTTTGATTCTATGATTCTATGATTCATGTTGTTTTACTATTTTGAGTAGTGAATCTCCTTGAGAAAAGATGGTATAAGAATAAATCTTAAATACGTCTTAGTTACTTTTTTAAAACCCCTATGCAGAACTGACATTTTGTGTGTAAAAAAAAAAGAAAGGACCAGCAATTAAATTAAGCAAATTGCATCCTTTTCTGTTTCAAGTCTTTTTTGGAAAACATGTACGAAAAGTGTGGTAGTGGGTAAATCGTTAGCCACCTTTCTTGTGTCCTCTCCATGCTCCCAACACATCAGTGATGTTTATTAAGAGATGACAAGTCTATCAGGCCTCATAAGCAGCCTTCACATGTAGGAGATCTTACAGAGAGCATCATCAATCTTCTGCTTGCTCTGCTCTCCTGAACAAGTGAGAGGAAGGCAGCCCCCACCCCAACAGCAAGGCATGTCCTTTGTGAGAAGAGGAGAAACGCAGAGTACCAGGAGTCAATTCCATCAGGCACCACTGGCTTTTGGGGTAAAAAATTAATACAGAAAAAACGTTTAATGGGGCCCTCCCATCTATTGTATATGTGTGTGTGTGTGTGTGTGTGTGTGTAGGATTCTATTTGAATGACTATCTAGTCCAAGACTGGTAAAAGCACAGAAGCATAAAGAAGAGAAAAGGTCTTGATGCTTTCCGTTTATTTTCTGAACTAAGACTATTATTTAATCTATATGCATTTTTTCAAATACCATTTTATGCAAATATGTGTGCATACTGGAAGACATAGAGACACTCTTACATTTAATCGAGAAGCATTTTCGTCAAATGAAAACGTAAATTATGCAAACATCTGTTTTTTCCCCCTATGTTTTCCATGAAAATACCAGATACTACAAGTGGGGCCAGGTAAAGTCAAATCATGATATTATTATTATTATTATTATTATTATTATTATTATTATTATTATCTTTATTTATACCCCACAAAATCTCCCGAAGGACTCGATGCGGCTTACAAAGGCCAAGGCCGCCGACAACAACAACATACAATACACAATAAACTCATAAGCAAATAATAAAACATCAAGCAAACAATAAAACAGTAAAACAATGACACCGTGACACAATTAAAACCTAAAGGCCGGGCCAAATGTAATGGACAAAATTTAAAAGTGCTGAACTTGACAGGTAATATGTAGAGGTATTTGGAGGTAGGTGCAATGTGCAGATAATCCTGAATCTCTAGCAAAGTGCATTTGGGACTTGAAGCCAGGAGTTTCCTATTCTGGAAAGGCACACTGGAACAGCCAGGTCTTCAGGCTCTTCCTAAAGACAGCCAACGTTGGGGCTTGTCTGATGTCCTTGGGGAGAGAGTTCCAGAGTCGGGGGGCACCACAGAGAAGGCCCTGTCCCTCGTCCCCACCAAACGCGCCTGTGATTTCTGTGATGACCCTAAAATTCCTGTGTTACTAAGGCCTCATCTAACACTGCCTTACAAAATCCAGATAATCTGCTTTGAACTGGATTATATTTATTTACAGTATTTATATTCCGCCCTTCTCACACCGCAGGGGACTCAGGGCGGATTACAATGTACATATACATGGCAAACATTCAATGCCATAGACACACAACATATATAGACACACAACATATATAGACAAACAGACAGGGGCTATTTAATATTCCAACTTTTTCACGAAGGTATTATGGCCACCAGGGGGGCTGTCGCTTCACCATCCATCCTCAACACCAATGAAGTACTTCCTCATTCCCCGCATACTTGCTGGAGATTTTTATGGCCTCATAAATTAAAATTAGCCTCCCCACATAAGTGGTACCTAAATTTCCTACTTGACAGATGCAACTGTCTTTCAGGCTGCAAAAGGCGACAACAAGCTACACAAATTGGTCGGAAGCTCACTCCGACCTGGGCTGGCTTCGAACTCATAACCTTTTGGTCAATAGTAATCTTAATGCAGCTGACTCCCAGCCAGCTGCGCCACAGTCCCGGTGCAGTGTAGAATCATATAGTCCAGTTCAAAGCATATATGTGGCAGCAAAGATGAGACCTAAAATGTACTGTGATTTATTATCTTTCCCTAGATACGCTGATTGAGTAGTAGAAAGTATCCTCCCTATTTTTAGTATACATAGGAGTTTCTAGGTAGCATCCCAGAATGCTTTATTCCAAAGAGCATTTGACAAAATAATCTAAGTTCTGCATTGCTCCTGTATTCAAATATTTTGACTTACAACCTCATCAGTGCTGAATTCGTCAGTGTGTGCTGGTTCCCCTTCCTTTTTGCCACGGAGCCTACTGGCACCCATCTAACCACAGACATCTATTTCCAGATGGATTCTGTGGCAAAGGGGAAGGAGAACTGGCGTATGCCACCACAGTACAACTTTCTTCCTTCATGATGCTTATTGCCTTGCCTGTTTGAGGGACTACCCTGGCTTGACATTCCCAGGCAAGACATTCAATTGATTCCTTTTGCATAACTAAGGAAGGTGATAGGTCGTTTGTTGCTCTGCTTCTCTCCTTACACTTTCCATTTGGTTGTGTTTTGTATGTTTCTCATGGCAAACCCTCCTATTGATCTCTTCTAAACTCTTCTATTGATCTCTTCTGACATTAAGATTATTTATTTAATCTAACCTATTCCTCTTACTATTGCTATTTATTAATCTAATTAAATCAGGTCCTTGTCCCTTGTCCCTTTCACTATGAATTCCCAGGACTAAAATATATCCCGGTTTTGGTACACTTCCATTATTCAGGCAGAGCTCAAAAGGGGGACTAGGCAGAGAAGGATAGTCAGTTTGGTGGGGGGGGGGTGACCACCCTGAGTCCCCTTAGGGAGATAGGGTGGGATATAAATTATTATTATTATTATTATTATTATTATTATTATTATTATTATTATTAGAAACATAAGAAGATTGGTACATAGTAAACAAGATCACCATGTTGGCTGTTGTATTGGATCACAAATTGGACACTTCCCAAGTATCTAGGACTATATGATGTATCGGTGAATAATGAGTGCAGATCCCAGTAGGGTGGCCTTGTGCAGCTGACAGATGGTCGTTTTGTCAGCGCCAATTGTGTTTAAGTGCAGGCCAAGGTCTTTAGGCACTGCACCCAGTATGCCGATTATCACTGGGACCACCTTGACTGGCATGTGCCAGAGTCTTTGCAGTTCGATCTTTAAATCCTCATATCGTGTCAGCTTTTCCAGTTGTTTCTCTTCAATCCTGCTGTCCCGCGATTGCAACGTCGACGATCCATACTTGGTTTTTTAACACGATCATGAGATCAGGAGTATTGTGCTCCAAAACTCTGTCTGTCTGAATTCAGAAGTCCCAGAGTAGTTTGACGTGTTCTTTTTCTGTAACTTTTTCAGTCTTGTGGTCTCACCAGTTCTTTGTCGCAGGCAGATGGTATTTGTGGCACAAGTTCCAATTATTCACCTGAGCAACGGTGTTATGCCTCTGCTTGTAATTTGTCAGCGCAGTCTTCTTGCAGGATGTGATCCATTATTTCATCTGCTTTTTTACAGAGTCTACACTTGGGATCTGTCATTGACTTTTCAATTTTTGCTTTGATGGCATTTGTTCTAATGGCTCATTCTTGGGTTGCCAGAATCAGGCCCTCCGTCTCCTTTTTCAAAGTCCCATTTGTGAGCCACATCCATGTTTTTTCTTTGTCTATTTTGCTCTCAGTTTTTCCCAGGAATTGTCCATGGAGAGCCTCATTTGCCAGTTTCTCTTCTGCTCTGCATTGTATTTTTATGGTATTCTCTCTTTGTCTTTTTGCACTTGAAGCAGTTTTCTACTATTGACTTCCCTCAATGTTGATTCTTGACTGCCTTTCACATAATCTGCCAGTGCATGTTTCTCTTCTTTTATAGTTTGTTTCACTTGAAGAAGCCCTCTGCTTCCTGATTTTCTGGGCAGATAAAATCTGTCGACATCACTACGTGGGTGTAATGAGTAGTGGATTGTCATCAGTTTTCTTGTTTTTCTATCCAGTTCATAATTCCAGCAGTGTATCTGATGACGGGGATGGCCCAGGTGTTGATAGCCTTGATTTATATTTCCACCATTTAATTTGCTCTTCAAAACCTTTCTGACTCTTTGGATATATTCTTTACTGACCACATTTTTCACATGCCCATGCTTGATATTGTCCAACTGTAGTATGCCCAGATATTTATAGGCTTCAGGCTGATTGCATTTTATGGTTTGTCCATTTGGCATCTCTATGCCCTCGCTGTGGGTAATTTTCCCTTTCTTTAATGCCACTGTGGCACATTTGTCTAGGCCGAACTCCATACTGATGTCAGTGCTGAAGATTCTGACTGTGTTGGTCAGTGACTGGATTTCTGTTTCTGATTTTCCATAAAGCTTTAGATCATCCATGTACAGCAAGTGGGAAATTTTTGGTGAATTTCTTGCTGTTTGGTAGCCCAGGTTTGTTTTCTGTAGAATTACTGACAGAGGGATCATTGCAATGATGAACAGCAGTTGTGAGAGTGAGTCACCCTGGAAAATTCCTCTCTTGATGTTAACAGTTCCATAGCTTTCATTGCCCACAAACAACTCAGTTTTCCATTGTTTCATCGCATTTTCAGTGAACTTTCTAATATTTTCACAAACTCCGATGACATCTAGACATTTGATAATCCAGCAATGTGGCAGTGAGTCAAATGCTTTTTTTGTAATCAATCCAAGTTGTATAGAGGTTTGTTTTGCGGCTTTTGCAATTCTCCAGTATCATTTTGTCAATTAGAAGCTGATCTTTCGTGCCCCTACTTCTTCTTTTATTGCCTTTTTGTTCTACTGGCAAGATGTTATTTTCCTCCAAGTAATCCTGGATTTGATCAGCTATTATGCCTGTTAGCAGTTTGAACATTGTAGGCAGACATGTTATTGGCCTGTAGTTTCCTGGTATTATCCCTTTTGTTGGATCTTTCTGTATCAAATATGTCTTCCCAGTTGTTATCCATTTGCTGATGTTTCCAGTTTGCAGCATCTCATTGAATTGTTTGGCCATTTTTGAGTGCAGGCTAATCAGATATTTAAGCCAAAATCCGTGCAGTTGATCATTGCCAGGTGATGTCCAGTTCTTGACTTTCTTCACTCTTTCAGTGATCATTTCTGTTGTTATTTCCAAGGTTCTCATTTTGTTCTCTGAAAATTTATTTTCAGTCTTTTATCCACTCAGCTTTTTTGTTGTAACTTTTTTCTGTTTCCCACAGATCTTTACTTCTTCTTCTTCTTCCTATTATTATTATTATTATTATTATTATTATTATTATTATTGAAGGAGTACAACCATTTCCCCCTGTTTTCCTGTGGTTCCTCCCACCAATCCCACCCTCATTTATTACATTATCATCTTCCAAAGTAAATAAGTCCTTTTTCTCCATGGAAAAATGTGGGCACACATTCAACAGTAACATGAAATCCTTTATTTATGTTGCTGTTTTTTCAATTCCCAAAAAACTTACTTAGGGGGCATATTTTTTAGATTTTTTCATTTTAGCCAAAGAAAATGTAAGAAGTTATTTCTCTGATCTCGTTTACAAAGAAGAGAAAACTGTAATCACCAGAGATTTTTGTTTTCATTTCCTATTGGAAGGCTTCTGTCCATGTACAAATTAAGTCATAACGGAGTAATTAGGAAAGCAAGTGTTTCATGTCTCAAATGTCCTTTCAAAGCTTGCTAAGCAGCTAGGGCTTTAATGTTCCTACCAATTTGGTAGCTTCCTCACAAGGAGCAATGATCTTGTGGGCAACCCAAATTCTCTCTTCTTCACTATGAGAAAGTTTTGTTGAACAATTAATTGCTCATTATCTGACTATTCTACCGCTTAGTTTTAGCTGCACAGAGCATGAAGCAAATCCATCAGTGACATATTCCACACCCGGATGTTCAGCCACCTTTGATCAGTGATGGATGCAGGAATCCTTATCAAATTTAGAGATGGTATAATAAAATTGGGCAGGATAGCTAACACATTGGAAGATAAGAACAGAATTCAAAAGGACTTTTATAAACTAAAAAAGTAGGGCTGAAATTAATAAAATAAAATTCCATGTAGACCCAATGCAAAATTTTACATTTAGGTCATAAGAATTAAGTACTCAATTATACCATGACAGATACCTGACTGTATGAGCGGTAACACTACATGTGGGAAATGTTGGAAGTCAACCTCATACTGCTCAAATCTGCAGTCCTCAATAAGGAACAGCTAGTTAGCAGAAATCAGAAGACACTTACTTCTTGGGAGGAGAGCAATGTCCAATCTCGATAAAATAGTAAAGAGTAGAGACATCACACTGGCAACGAAGATCCGCATAGTCAAAGCCATGGTATTCCCTGTAGTAACCTACGGATGTGAGAGCTGGACCTTAGGGAAGGCTGAGCGAAGGAAGATAGATGCTTTTGAACTGTGGTGTTGGAGGAAAGTTCTGAGAGTGCCTTGGACTGCGAGAAGATCCAACCAGTCCATCCTCCAGGAAATAAAGCCTGACTGCTCACTGGAGGGAAGGATACTAGAGACAAAGTTGAAGTACTTTGGCCACATCATGAGGAGACAGCAAAGCCTAGAGAAGACAATTATGCTGGGGAAAGTGGAAGGTAAAAGGAAGAGGGGCCGACCAAGGGCAAGATGGATGGATGGCATCCTTGAAGTGACTGGACTGACCTTGAAGGAGCTGGGGGTGGTGACGGCCGACAGGGAGCTCTGGCGTGGGACTTGTCCATGAGGTCACGAAGAGTCAGAGACGACTGAATGAATGAACAACAACAAGTTACACAAAACTATCAGCTTTTCTCCACATGTTCAGGCAAGGGAGAGTCTGAGAGGCTGTAGGGAGGCTTGTGGCAGCAAGACCTTTCAAGGCATGGGGGTTCTGTGTGGGAAGTTTGGTCCAATTCTATTGTTGGTGGGATTCAGAATGCTCTCTGATTGTAGGTAAACTATAAGTCCCAGCAACTGCAACTCCCAAATGACAAGGTCTGTTTTCCCCAAACTCCACCAGTGTTCACATTTGGGCATATTGAGTATTTGTGCTAAGTTTGGTCCAGATCCATCATTGTTTGAGTCCACAGTGCTCTCTGGATGTAGGTGAACTACAACTCCAAAACTCAAGGTCAATGCCCACCAAACCCTTCCAGTATTTTCTGTTGGTCATGGGTGTTCTGTGTGCCAAGTTTGGTTCAGTTCCATTGTTGGCGGAGTTCAGAATGCTCTTTGATTGTAGGTGAACTATAAATCCCAGCAATTACAACTCCCAAATGACAAAATCAAACCCCCCCCCCAACCCCACCGGTATTCAAATTTGGGAGTATCAGATATTTGTGCCAAATTTGGTCCAGTGAATTTTTTAAAAAATGCCAACATTTCCGACAGACATCCCAGAGCAGCCATCCTGTGGACTTTGAAATCCCGTAACGAAGCAGCAAGTCTGTACCTCGCAGGCAGAAATCTCAAGACCAACAGGTCTGTGTGCAAACCTGCTCTCAGGTCCTGGGGTTTTTTGCCCCTCATGGAAAACCCGTGATTTGGTGCTGTCTGAAAGTGCTCTGGGACTGCAACAGTTCTCTATTGCCTTAGAGGTTTTTAATTTATGGGAGGACACAATTTAGATTTAACAGTGGAAGGAAGTCCTTGACAACAAGAGTTGTTTAACAGTGGAATCATTTGCACAGAGAGGTGGTGGGATCCCCTTCTCTGGGGATTCTCTAGGTGGAGATCCTACATTGGACAGGGAATTGTACCAGATAGCCTCTTCCAACTCTATAGTTCTGTGATTTCTATTGTATTTATCTATATAAATAAAAATATAATGTTCGTTTGTGGGATTAAGATAACTCAAAAAACACTGGACAAATTGACACCAAATTTGGACACAAGACACCTATCAGGCCAACGGGTGACCATCTATATATATAAATCTGTAAACAGCAAAACTCTAAAACGGGACAGCAAAACTCTAAAAAACCCCAACGAAACTTAACCAAAATTCCCATGCCCATAACACAACCCACAAGGTACAAACATATCTACTCAAAATGAAAAACAACACAACAACACACTCACAAAACGGCAAAACAACAAAACTAAAGAAACCCAACGAAACTTAACCAAAATTCCCATGCCCATAACACAACCCACAAGGTACAAACATATCTACTCAAAATGAAAAACAACACAACAACACACTCACAAAACAGCAAAACAAAAAACTCAAAAAAACCCAACGAAACTTAACCAAAATTCCCATGCCCATAACACAACCCACAAGGTACAAACATATCTACTCAAAATGAAAAACAACACAACAACACACTCACAAAACGGCAAAACAACTGAGCATGCGCATTGGCGCCCAGCCGCAAGTTCCCTGGCGCAAGTTCCCTGGTTCCCAAAAAACCCAAAAAAATACATTACAATGCATGCGCAAAATCACATATATACACAAACGCACATATTTATTTATCATGTCAGGGGCAACCAGACAATTGTATTACATTTCTAACAGAACAAAACAAACAAACATACAAAACACAAAGTTTGCAAGCTTGGTAGTTGATTAAATGTCCTTTGACCAGTATCTGGCCACTTGGAGTGCCTCTGGTGTTGCCGCAAGAAGGTCCTCCATTGTGCATGTGGCAGGGCTCAGGTTGCATTGCAGCAGGTGGTCAGTGGTTTGCTCTTCTCCACACTTGCATGTCATGGATTCCACTTTGTAGCCTCATTTCTTAAGGTTGGCTCTGCATCTCGTGGTGCCAGAGCACAGTCTGTTCAGCGCCTTCCAAGTCGCCCAGTTCTCTGTGTGCCCATGCAGTCCAATTTGGTATCAGCCATTGATTGAGGTTCTGGGTTTGAGCCTGCCACTTTTGGACTCTTGCTTGCTGAGATGTTCCAGCGAGTGTCTCTGTGGATCTTAGAAAAGTATTTCTTGATTTAAGTCATTGACATGCTGGCTGATACCCAAACAAAGGATGAGCTGGAGATGTCACACATATAAACAAATATATACACACACATATATGCATATATACACACCCAAAACACATATACACAGACTAGGCCACAGCAACGTGTGCCAGGGGATGGCTAGTTGTAAAATAAAAATAGACCTGTGTATCATGACTATATTGATGACTTCCGGCTCCAAAACTCTACATGACATTCTACAGAAGCTTTGGATATATGTTAAGCTTTGTGGAATGCAATATGCTAATGGCCAAAAAGCAATCACCCATCATGACTTTTGGGAACGTTCAGACAATAAAAGAGTGAACTGATATAGGATCTGGGAAGTACTCCGCAGGTTGATATATAGTAGCTATATTGAAAGGGTCTTTGAGCGAAATTTGCAAATACTAAATAAGGGGCTTTGAATGAAATTAACAGCAAAAGAGAGAAATACTCTTTCTATGTAGAAAAAGAGCAGCACGAAAGAAACAAGATGTGACATATAGAAGGTACTTCTTACACAGGATGCTTGTGGTTAACTTCAAAGGTTTTTTTTTTGAAGCGCGGAGTCTGCATGTACAAGAAGGTACTTTCCATCAAAAGGTCAAGAGAGGGGGCTGGAAAGAGGGTACTTTCCATGACAAAAAATGTTCTTGTTTACTTGAGGTTATATATTTGGTGGTCAAAAGCCAAGGGGGCACGGCAGTCACTTGAAGGGTAGCATCTGTGCATGCTACCCGGCTGTCCGTCTTCTTCATGAAGAAACTAAAATAAACCTTGTTTTTTTTATCTTTTTTGGGACTGTCTCCTTCCTTCCGTGCTCCCGCGACGTGGACCTAAAAAGACCCAATTTAGGGTCTCTAACAATATGGTCTTGGATAACATGCCGATGAGAGATCTGGTAGGACTGACAGGGATGCATTCTCCCTCTCCAGCCCAGTACAAATTATCCACCAAAGCAAACATGGCTGTTTTTTTTTTTACATTATTGTTAAATAGATAGGATGGATGCCATTCAGGAAACAGCTGAAGACGTGGTTATGGAGACAGGCATTCGATGAGTGAGCCAGATATGGATGGAGGATGATGAACAACGAGTGACGACTGACCATTGTAGTTATTGAATGTAATTGCTGTTTTAATGTTTTATTGTAAAATGAATTATTATGTTTTATTAACTGTTTGTGATATTATGGTTGGAAACCAGTCTGAGTCCCTCAAGAGAGGTGAGAAGGTCGGTATATAAAACTTTTAAATAAATAAATAAAATAAATACCAATACCAAAATCGGGATATGGTATCACAATGTTTAGAATAACCAGCACAATCAGGGACAAGCTTATTTGGGAAAACATAGCCCTAATATTCCTAGATAACATGGTTTTGGTGAAATGCAATAGATGCAAAAGAAAAAGGGGTTTTCATTGAGTCTCTTGCAAAGGGAAAGGCAGTGGTGGTGGTGGCGGCGGCAGGAGCAGCAGGAGCAAGAGTTGAATTCCCATTTAAATAA
Organism: Anolis sagrei ordinatus; assembly: GCF_025583915.1. Lineage (NCBI taxonomy): Eukaryota > Metazoa > Chordata > Lepidosauria > Squamata > Anolidae > Anolis > Anolis sagrei. Next base: position 119,757,442 of record NW_026847438.1, read on the forward strand.
AATGCCAAAAGGCCATCAGTGGAAGTGACATTTATGGTGTTACTACAAATGCATTCAGTGGGAAAGCTGAGTAGCAGGCGCCGGAGCAGGGGGGTGGGAGGGTTGGGGGACAAGCTGTAGTGAAAACTGCCATCTGTATATTGTGCCCTGTTTTTAATATTCTGTATTCTCATGAAAAGTGTTGTTTCTGTCACTATTCAATCTCACAAACTCACACAGAACACTGTTAAAAGTCAGCAGTGTGTGAAATAGTATTTTAAAATAAATGAAACCAGCTCACAGAGCTGCGGAGGAATATTGCAATGCTGGGGAGCTGACAGACAGGCACTGAAAAGTAACAACCGTTATCATCTTAAAGCAAAGTGGATTAAATAAAAACCCACAGCTAGTGGTGCATTACCAAGTCTGATATTGACACAGCTGCCGGGGTGGTTATTTTTCATTGTCTCATCAAGACAAAGCATCATGGGATATCAATCTTCTCTCTGTCAGGCCAAGCCTGGTATAAAGTTATTTTTGTTGCTCTTGTTTACATTTTCATTATATTCCTTTTATTTCAGCAGCAGTCTTTGGGGAGGGAAACGGGAATAGGGAGGGGCACTTTTGGGGAGTGGGATTCATTCCTGGAATTGCTCGTGATTTTGATTTTTCCTAGAATTACTAATGACGTGAATTTTCTCACCAACCCCCAGCAATTTTTCAGATGGTGCCGGTTGTTATTCTTGTGTTTTGGTGAGATATTAAAATCTGTGTAAGAATAGGTTGAGAGGCGGGTGGAAACACAAATTATTTGTTTTGTATGCATCAGACTGAGATGAGATAGGTAGCATGTTGAAAAAAACATTGTTCCCTTGAAAACCCGCTGAGAAATATGATTAATAGACACACGTATGCACATACACATATACTTGAGGTGCCTCTTCCTGCCACTTGTTTCATTTTCCCATGCTCGGCTGTCCTATAAAGTAAATCAGTTTGTAGTGGATTGTTTTTTGTATTGCATTTGTGTGTAGTAACACATTCTCCACTCTCCTATGCAAGGGCAGTCCTAAAAGGTTGACAACGTTCCTTTTACATTGAGATTTATGCAGTGGAAGAGCGATATCTCCCAAATTAATGAGCCACTTCTGCATGCATTTCAATATATCCCTGTTTAATTCACTTAAGTCCCTCAGAGTTTCCAAGACAGTAGTTATCACAAAACCATATAATTAAGTATACATAATACAGAAAACTCATAAAGCCACTTTTCCCTAGGAAGGTACTGATATATTTCATTTGGTTTTTTTAAAAAAATCTTCTTTGTGCGACGGTTCGGAATTTGTACTCATCACCAAATCAATTACTCCTCCATTTAGGAATATGACGCAGCATGACCAAGGGGAGCAGAACATACAGAAATATTTTCACATTTTCACTTTTCAGATCCCAGACAAGCATTTGCCTTTAATCTGCATAATATGTTCTTCTGTTTATTTCTGTTAGGTAGGAGTATTATATCGAGTATACCTAAACTGCTTTGAGTCCTCCCAGGGGTGAGAAAGGCGGTATATAAATACTGTAAATAAAATAAATATATTATTTATTTATTTATTTACTTTATTTATATACCGCTTTTCTCAGCCCTCAGGCGACTCAAAGCAGTGAACAACATCGATACAAAACATCACGAGACAAGTATAGGGCAATTAAAAACAATTGTAACATAAATCATTAAACATCAGTATAACAATCATTAGCGCCTCAACAGTAAAATCAGAATCCAGTCTCATCATTCATTATTCCATTCCTATGTTCAATTACACTGTTTAATCAAATGCTTGTTCGAACAGCCAGGTCTTCACTTTCCTCCAAAATGCCAGCAGGGAGGGGGCCGATCTGATAGCTGCAGGCAGGGCGTTCCACAGCCGAGGGGCCACCACTGAGAAGGCCCTGTCTCTCGTCCCGCCAAGTGCGCCTGTGATGCAGGCGGGACAGAGAGCAGGGCCTCCCCAGATGATCTTAATGTCCTAGTCGGTTCATAGGAGGAGATGCGTTCGGACAGGTAAGTGGGCCAGAACTGTTTAGGGCTTTATAGGCTAAAGCCAGCACTTTGAATTGTGCCCGGTAGCAAACTGGCAGCCAGTGGAGCTGGCGCAACAGAGGAGTTGTATGCTCCCTGAGTGCCGCTCCTGTTAGCATCCTGGCTGCCGAACGTTGGACCATTTGAAGCTTCTGAGCAGTCTTCAAAGGCAACCCCACGTAGAGAGTGTTGCAGTAGTCTATACGGGATGTAACCAGAGCGTGGACTACCGTGGCCAAGTCAGACTTCCCAAGGTATATATCATTCAGAGTCTTTTTCTCTTTTACTGTTTTCTTATTCATGGCCCTCCTTTCTTTGTTTTGACCCCTCCTTCCATTCTCTCTCTTCCCAAAAATGATTGCAGCACCATCAGGAAATGCAGTCTATCAAATATGAAGTCATAAACAGAAGTATTTAAAAGGACATTGCAACCTCTGAGGATGCTTGCCATGGATGCAGGCGAAATGTCAGGAGAGAATGCTTCTAGAACATGGCCATATAATCCAAAAAACCTACAACAAGGCTGTCAGAATTTTTAACAGATTAGAGTTGCAAGGAAGCTTCCATTCTACCATATTCCTGGTCACTGGTTGTTGAGGTATCTGATACACTTTTGTGGTGTTTTATACTTTACTGGTTTGCAATTGTTTTAAAGAGTTTGTTTGTGTCATATTATATGTTATTATGTTTTAATTGTATCTTAGTTTGTAAATTCAGTCATATGCTGGGCTTGGTCTCCATCTTGGCCACCCCGAGTCCCTTTCAGGTGATGATGGCGGGGTATAAAAATAAAATATTATTATTATTATTATTATTTGAAACACAACAAGATGAGTCCTCAGCAGACAAGATCACACTTCTAGCTGTTGTATTGGAGATCGCATGGGTTCATAGATGGAGATGCGCTCACATAGGCAGGTGGGTCCCAAACCATTCAGGGCTTTGTAGGTAAGAAGGTAAGAACCTGCACCTTGAATTGGGACCGGAAAATGAACAGCAGCCTATACTTCGTCCGCTGGACCAATTGAAATTTCTGGGCCATCTTCAAGGGCAGCCTCACGTAGAGTACATTGCTGTAAGGTGGCCTTCTGCAGCTGGCAGATGGTAATTTTTTCAGCGCCAATTGTGTTTAAGTGCAGGCCAAGGTCTTTAGGCACTGCACCCAGTGTGCCGATCATCACTGGGACCACCTTTACTGGCTTGTGCCAGAGTCTTTGCAGCTCGATCTTTAAATCCTCATATCATGTCAGCTTTTCCATTATTATTATTATTATTTGAAACACAACAAGATGAGTTCACAGCAGACACTCTGCTGGCTGTTGTATTGGATCACACGTCGGACACTTCTCAAGTGTCTAGGACTGTGTGATGTATCGGCAAATAATGCTGAGCAGATCCCAGTACGGTGGCTTTTTGCAGCTGGCAGATGGTAATCCTGTCAGCGCCAATTGTGTTTAAGTGCAGGCCAAGGTCTTTAGGCACTGCACCCAGTGTGCCGATCACCACTGGGATCACCTTTACTGGTTTGTGCCAGAGTCTTTGCAGTTCGATCTTTAACTCCTCATATTGTGTCATCTTTTCCAGTTGTTTCTCTTCAATCCTGCTGTCACCCAGGACTGCAACATTGACAATCCATACTTCGTTTTTTAACATGATTGTGAGATCAGGAGTATTGTGCTCCTAAACTCTGTCTAAATTCGGAAGTCCCAGAGTAGTCTGAGGTGTTCATTCTCTGTAACTTTTTCCGGCTTGCGATCCTACCAGTTCTTTGTCGCAGGCAGAAGATATTTGTGGCACAAGTTCCAATGAATCATCTGAGTAACAGTGTTATGCCTCTTCTTGTAGTCTGTCTGTGCAATCTTCTTGCAGCAATTATTATTATTATTATTATTATTATTATTATTATTATTTCATGAGCTGTTAGTCCATGAGCACAGTCCACAAAGTACAGTTCCCAGACTGATTCTACACCTCCAAAAATATTAATCCTTATCTTGATCCCAGTACTGTTGGAACACATACTTTTCAAAGTAAAAACACTTCTTTCAGCGTTAAATGTGATTTTTTTTAAAACTCCACAGTTTTGGTGCACTGTGCCTCATTTGGGATCAATACGGAATCAAAAGTGATTGAGAACAGAGCAGGTTGCGACAGACTGGGACAGGTTGCTCAATCCAGCAAGCATGATCTTATGATTTTTTTAAACATTTGGTTCCAAAGGTGTGAGATTCTGTGCTTGATAAAGTTTTGACCCACAGATATGAAGCTGGAAGTGGCTTCGGTTTTCTTCCTGTTGTTAAAGAAGGCATTTCCAAGATCTAAAATGGCTCACGAAGGCCCTCAAATATAATGAAAACGTCCATATCCCTTCAAAGGTATTTGAATAAAAAAAATGGGGATTGGGAGAGTGGGCACAGTTGGGGATGTCAAATCAAATAAATTATTTTGGCCATAGATCAGCACAGGAAATAAAAGTCACATTTTCATACGAACTTGGTACGTTTAGTACATTTAAAATGTAAATATAAATACTGAAGCATAATAAGCGGTGAGGGAGCGGAAGGGGAAACAGGGTAGAAACAAACAATGCACAGGTCTATCAGCAAATTATACAATCAAGGAAGTCGGGGATGTAGAGGTATGCTAGGGACTTAATGTGGGCCACTAGCTTTCTAAAGTTGCCTGCTCCTGGTGGAATGGTTTAAGTATTGGGCTAGGACTCTGGAAACACAGAATGTAAATCCCTGTGTGGTCATGAAATCTTATTGGGAGATTGATGGTAGCAATCTCAAAGCTGGACTTCTGCAATGTTGTGCTACCTCTTTACCAAGTTTTGAAACTTTAGTCAGTGCAAAGTATGGCAGCCAGGTTTGTTACTGGTGTATACAGGAGTGAATATATCATACCTATATTAAAGTCACTTAAGTAGTTGCCAGTTAGTTTCTGGGTGTTGAATGATTTCATCTTCGCTAAAATCGCAGGTTCAGAGCCCAGCATGTCTAGCTCCAAATAAGACACAGATGGGTTGAAAACAAAAGGAACAGAGGCGTTTATTCACCTGGGACAAAGTGGTTGTCAGCATATTCTGTGCTCTAAAGACTGACATTAAAGCAATTGTAAGCATACAGATTTATATATAGCACTTTGACATAGATTTGAAACAAAGGATTCTGGTGCCATGGCTGCTGATTTGTCCAGGCTAGCTTTGGCCCCCTTTTTTGCATTTTCTTTGTATTTAGGGCAGTATAGAAGGACTTAAGGGCCCCTTGGTGGCACAGTGGGTTAAACTGCTGTCCGAAAGGTTGGCGGTTTGAATCCGGGGAATGGAGTGAGCTCCCACTGTTAGCCCCAGCTTCAGCCAACCTAGCAGTTTGAAAACATACAAATATGAGTAGATTGATAGGAACCACTTCAGTGGGAAGGTAACAGTGTTCCATGCAGTCATGCTGGCTACATGACCTTAGAGGTGTCTATAGACAACGCCGGCTCTTTGGCTTAGAAATGAAGATGACCCCCCAGAGTTGGACACGACTAGACTTAATATCAGGGGAAACCGTTACCCTTACCTAGAAGGACTCAAGGTGTGTTGCTATACTTTTTATAATATTGCTATGTTATTTTACCACCAGTCAGAACTCTTATATTTCTGTTTTACACATAGGAAAAGGCTGAAAGAGAGAGGGAGACTTGTAAACAAATTGTGATAAAAGTGCCTCTTGAACACATACTCCCTTTCAGTCTTTTAGCCACTGGATATTGTTTGGAACGTCTACTTTTCTTCCCCAGTAGTTCCGTTAGCTCTAGAAAAATGTTGTTAAACATCAGGTTATCTGGGAGGAGTGTGTTGTACTTCGTAATTTGTGATTTACAAACAAAGGAAAGCTAAGGAAGGCATACATTCTGAAAAGAGCAGCAGCAAGTCGTTTGCAGGTGCAGCCATACTACAGGGCTCCCCTCCCTATAGGTATTATCTGCAACGCTTTCCATGCAGTTCTTTCCAGAAGGATGGGGGAGGACATATCATAGACTGCATTGAAATGGAAATTTGTTCAAATTATTTAGCACAAGAGAGCAGCTCCTGCCAGCCCTTTGTGCCACAGCTGGAATACATAATCAAGAAGAATAAATAGCACCAGGTCTTGGTGAAACACAGAGTCCCACCGCATGCATATTCAGCACCTCTCCCTCTGCATAAGAAACTCCTCCTAGCCTAAGTGCCACAGATCAGATATTTTCTGTGGACAGCACCATACACAGCATTTCACACTGCAGGCCTACACTAATCTGCTTCTGGGTAGTCTTCACACAGGCACAGAGACTTGCACAACATGAGCCCTATTATTTCCTTATTCTTGCCACTTAATATACGTGATAGAATTGCCACGAAACCTTTCCTCAAGACACACACATAAACTATTCACACATAAGAGGAACACATTCAATGTTTATTTGTCTGACTAGAAGCAAAAGTATACTGCGTTTAAATTAGTTGCACAATCCTAAGCACAATTATATAATTTACAAGTAACTGGGAATGTGCTATAAATGGAAAGACACCTATAGAATCATAGAACCATATTTATTTATTCATTCATTTATTTACGACATTTATATGCTGCCCTTCTCACCCCGAAGGGGACTCAAAGCGGCTTACAAGGTATATATTACATACAATATATTATATTATTAGCATAGTACAATATCAACATTAAACATTGCTATATTGCACCATACCACTATATCATAATATTATTAGTAAAAATATAAATATATAATTATAATATCATATATCATAAAGTTGGAAGAGACCTCATGGGCCATCCAGTCCAACCCCCTGCCAAGAAGCAGGAATATTACATTCAAAGTATCCCTGACAGATGGCCATCCAGCCTCTGTTCAAAAGCTTCCAAAGACGGAGCCTCCACCACACTCCGGGGCAGAGAGTTCCACTGCTGAATGGCTCTCACAGTCAGGAAGTTCTTCCTATGAAGGAACTAGATAAGATTCCGATGTATACAGGTATTTCATTTAATATTAATGTTGGATTTGTCTATGCCAGGGGTCCTCAAACCTTTTAAGGAGAGGGCTATAAGGGAGCTGGACAATAGTCTGGAAAAAATGATCAAATCCCTATGCACACTGCACATACCGATATATATATATATATATGAAAGAACATTACAATATTGAAAATGAAGACCAATTTTAACCAACATAAATTTACCAGTATTTCAATTGGAAATGTGGCCCTGCTTTTGGCTGATGAGATAGTCAAGTTAATTAGGACTGTTGTTGTGTGTGTTGTGTGTCTTCAAGTCATTTCAGACTTATGAACTCATCTCAACAGTCCAGCATGCTGCCCATCCCACGTCGTTGGACTTCTGGCAGAGACCCCACTTACAAATGGAGTGGAAGCGTCATATGATGTGTCCCGCCCAACACAGGAATCTACCTGTGTTGTGCTGGCTCCAATAAAGCCAGCACAGATCCTCGCCACTTGGGCAGCACTTCCCACATGTGATAGGGTAAGTGTCGCCGCTCAGGAGCAGCACGTGGGCAACTGATTTGCCCCACTGCCCGTTTCTCCAGAGAAGCCAAGCAAAGCAGGATGCTTCATGTGGCTCATGTGATACGATTGCTAGAGCAACCTAAATCTAAAATTTAAGTTGGGTGCCAAGTAAATGACCTTGAGGGCCGCATCCGTCCTGCAGGTCTTAGTTTGTCTGTGCCATTGTATTTCCCATTTCTATACATGGTTGTGTAAGGTGGACATTGAAGAAAGCTGGTAGAAAGAAGATCAACTCCTCTGGAATGTGGTGATTAATAAAAGTTCTATCTATATTGTAGTCAAAGCAATGGAATACCCCGCAGTCACCTACGGATGTGAGAGCTGGACCATAGTAAAGGCTAAGTGAAGGAAGATAGATGCTTTTGAACGGTGGTGTTGGAGGAAAGTTCTGAGAGTGCCTTGGACTACGAGAAGATCCAAACAGTCCATACTTCAGGAAATAAAGCCTGACTGCTCATTGGAGGGAAAGATATTAGAGGCAAAGGTGAAGTACTTTGGCCACATCATGAGGAGAAAGGAAAGCTTAGAGACAGAGGCGGCCGTAGGTAGTTTTCAATGGTAAGCAAACAGTATTTTGGTGCCCCCCCCCCCAATCATTTATATATATATATTTCTGTTCTGTGTGCCATATTTGGTTCAATTCCATCATTGGTGGAGTTCAGAATGCTCTTTGATTTTAGGTGAATCATCCCAGTAACTACAACTTGCATATGTCAAGGTCTATTTTCCCCCAAGAGAGCCCTGGGCAAAATCAACTATACTGCGAATGCTTACTTTGTGTAATGCGTTGAGCCGCCCCTGCTTAGAGAAGACAATGATGCTGGGAAAAATGGAAGGAAAAAGGAAGAGGGGCCGAACAAGGGTAAGATGGATGGATGGTATTCTTGAAATGACTGGCTTATCTCTGAAGGAGCTGGGCGAGGTGACGGCCGATAGGGCGCTCTGGCATGGGATGGTCCATGACGTCACAAAGAGTCGGAAGCGACTGAACGAATGAACAACAATATATTGTGGACTGCTAAATAGAGAAATAAATATAGTTCTAGAACAAATTAAGCATAAGCTCTCTCTAGCACTGATGATTAAACTGTTGTATTTTGGGACACATGAGAAGCCATGGCTCATTTGGGGAAAAAAACGCTTGGTAACAAGGAAAGCCATGGCCCGAATCTACAAGACTACACACACAACTCCTGGTGCCCATTAGCTTTTGGGCCCAGTTAGTCCAATCCCTCAGCAAAAGCCTGTTACCTATAGGAAACCCTTTCAAAAGCAATACTCCCATTGTCTCATAGAAGCATGCAATCCCACCCCACAAAGAAAGATATCTAATCAGCATAACACTTGACGCATGTAATCTTCTTGCAGAGCAAAGCACAATAGATTTTTCCCTTTAGAGAACTCATCCCTCCCCAAACCCCTGAGTAATTTGCCAAACCAAAAAGCTGCAGGGCAAGGAGCATTACTTTGACCTGACTTTCAATTGACCTGACTCAGCTTTGTGAACTTAACACATCTCTTTTTAACCCTTGTTTGTTCAGAACAGTGCGCATGGACTGGAATACCTCTAACTTACAATGTGAGACTGAATGAATGTTGTTAATTTGTTCAGTCGCTTCCGACTCTTTGTGACCTCATGAACCAGCCCACGCCAGAGCTCCCTGTCGACCATCACCATCCCCAGCTCCTTTAAGGTCAATCCAGTCACTTCAAGGATGCCATCCATCCATTGTGCCCTTGGTTGGCCCCTCTTCCTTTTTCAAAAAAATTTCACATACAGAACGTTTATTTTCTGTGTTAATATTTCCTAGGTCAGTGTACTGGCCCCTTTCATTTATTTATTTTGGATGTCTCAACTGCAGTTCTAAATGGTCAAAGGAAGTTTTAAGATGCTTTAATACTAAACATTTGAAAACTACAAGAAAGGAGATTCCATCTGAATATGAGGAAGAACTTCCTGAGTGTGAGAGCCGTTCAGCAGTGGAACTCTCTGCCCCAGAGTGTGGTGAAGGCTCCTTCTTTGGAGGCTCTTAAGCAGAGTCTGGATGATCATCTGTCGGGTGTGCTTTGAATGCGATTTTCCTGCTTCTTGGCAGGGGGTTGGACTGGATGGCCCATGAGGTCTCTTCCAACTCTATGATTCTATGATTTTTATAAGGACGGAGGTGAAACATTGTATGATGGTTAGGGGCTGATGCGGAATGCTGCCCGACGGTTTCCCCCACTGCCCCCTGGCTTATGGACCTCCATTAAATTGGATCCTAAAATGGGCTCACAGAGAAACTGTGATTGGGAGAAGATCTCAATGATTCATTTTTTAAAAGCAGATAAAAGATCTTCCTCTCCATCCTAATTGTCACTTCTCTGGAATTGGAGGGCGAAATGAAGCACCAGTGTCTACGCCAGGATTTTCTGGCAGACTTAACTGTTTCTTTCAATGAAAATGTTATCTCCAAAAGACAGCAGAAATCCATCAGTGCATGACATTCTTTTGTCTGAACTGAAAAACCTCCCAGAATTATCCTTATAAAGTCTTGAATGCCAGTTGATCCTATGATCATAAATCATACCCCTCACCCTTTGTACCCCTGCAGGAAGAGAGTCTATTTTCCTCTTCCCTCAAGTCCCAAGTAACAAGCTTTTATTGTTTCCTTGATTTCCCTCTTTATAATGCTAGTGAAAAGAGCCTTGTATATATCCAACAGCTATCAGTTGCTGTATGCATCCAGCATCTGGATTGGTGGCTTAACACCTAAGATACATCTATAGCTATCACGGTTCTTGAGGGCCCTCTTCCAGTTCCCCAGATGTGTGCCAAGCTGTGTCTTGCTGCTAGAATCTGGGGAAATCCCCCTGTCAACAAGAGCTTGGCCCTTAAATATTGGCTTAAGGTCAGTATTTTCAGACTGGGCTCAGGTCTGAGTCACTATCTAGCTCAGGATGCTTACACTAGCAACTGGTTCAAGCTTAACTCTTTAAAAAAATCTTCTCAATCCCTCTGATCTCATCTGAGTTTTGACATTGTGCCGTCACACCCAGACACTATGAAGTTAAAACTAAGATGTGCTTCTCTCTTTATCTGGGCGAACCGCGGGTGCATTTCTTAGAAGCTCCAGATTCTCAGCAACTGAGGCCAGGCCAGAATTGAACATCAACAGAACATTTATTTTATGAAGTCCTTGACAGACTTGGCACAGCTTGATGAAGTTACAAACACAAACAGTCAATTTGGGAAACCATATAAATGTTCTTTCTTTCCTTTTTCCTTCAGTTACCGAGTTAACTTATCCCCAACAGTAGAAAAATCCTGGGATCTTTTACCCTAGCCCTGAGCTGTTATCTTTCAGAAAGAGCAGGTATTCCCCTATCTAAGCTCAAGATTAGTTTTGGAGGTGAAGTAATGGAGCCTTTCTCAATGACAAAGAAATCCGGAGATATTCCCTGTACCAGCACTGAGCTACTGTCCTTTAGAAAGAGCAGGTCTTTCTCTATCTGAGCTCAACACCAGTTTCTAAGGCGAGAGGGTGACTTTAACTTTAACCTCAACCCTCAATCTCAATCGTACTCACAATGGCTTGTCCGAGCTGCCTAGCTGGCCACCAGCACATCTGAGGCTTTTTCTATACTAAATAAAGCAGGAGGGCTTTTCCAAAATGGAGATCTCATCCCCAGGAAAAAAGGCGGTCTCTAGACCAAAAGGACACTTTTTAAACCAATAGCTGCAAAAGGCTTGCCAATTCTCCAAGGCAAGGTGCAATGTGTTCCCATCTGAAGTGCTTCGAGGTAGATATGCGGGAGTCCCATACAATATATGTAATAACCAGGATGTTGAATGTATGTATCACATCTTATTGTTTGGCAGTTTTTACAAACAGGCTTGGCTACATATTATTAACCCACTACTGGGAAACTTACAGAGTAAATCAGATCAATTCCAAGTAAAGTTTTTAATAGGTGACAATTTCCCCCATGTGACCTTGGCTGTTGCCAAGTTTTTCTCTGAGGATAAGACAACTTCCTGTATTAGACTTAGGATGAAACTTGTCCTGTATCTATTTGCAGCATTCTGACTCTTGTTCATATGCATCTTGCATTGGACATCATCCTGCATTTAATTAGTCTCATTGGTTTATTAATCTGTTTGCAGTTGTGCATCTTTTACTGCTGAGCAAATTGGGTCTTTGGACTGCAATAAAGTTTTCATTCATTTTCAACTGGCCAAATATGGGGGCCCCGGTGGTGCAGTGGGTTAAACCCCTGTGCCAGCAGGACTGAAGACCGACAGGTCGCAGGTTCAAATCCGGGGAGAGGCGGATGAGCTCCCTCTATCAGCTCCAGCTTCTCATGTGTGAGAGAAGCCTCCCACAAGGATGATAAAAACATCAATTCATCCGGGCGTCCCCTGGGCAACGTCCTTGCAGACGGCCAATTCTCTCACACCAGAAGCGACTTGCAGTTTCTCAAGTCGCTCCTGACACACACAAAAAAACCTGGCCAAACGATATAGCCATGCGGTTTGTAGCTCCTAAATTTTCAGACACAAAGAGTCAGTATGAAATCTTCATTGGGTGGTTTTGAGTTTGACAAACTTCTTTTTCCCAAAGCAAAATGCCCCAGATTGATACTCACAAAAAAACGTAAGTCAGGTTATTCTATCTCAGTTCTATGTTTTCCTGTGATCGTGCTGAAGAATTCTGAAGTCAAGTGACTGAGAATATGAAAATCCATTTAATTCCATAACTTTTCCTATTTTATCATTGTTTCACACTGAAATGTTGTCTGGCAAGCGATTCATCTTCAGTGGGACTCAATGGTCATTCACATTTGCCTGTCTCTCATACACTGGAACAAGCTAGAGATTTATAGCTTCCACGAAAGCTTGTTTCCAAAAGCACAGATCTTCCCCCACCCTTTCTATATATGCTAATTTCTAATAATTCTCAGGCATGATAGCAATTACTGACAAGAGTCAGCCTCCATTAATAGTTTATCACATTTCATCATACATCCTTTGTCAGTGGAAACACTTTGACAAGCCTTGGGTTAATTAAAACGAAGTAGACAATAAAATACACCTAATCAAACATTACAGGTACAGAAATCAATTAGCAGATTTATGGTTCTTTGGAACATTCTGTAATGTGCCAAATTCAAAGACACTGTCAGTTCTGTCTCCCCAACATAGTTTAATTGAATTTCTAATTGAAACTACCTTTCAGTTGGTAACACAATCCAGCAAAGTTTCATTTTAATGAAAGGGAGGTCTACAGAGGCCCCAAAAGTCTACGGAAACAGCATCCCTCAAGCTGCTTCCTGATTAAAGCAGGATTTCATTCTTATTAATTTTTATTTTATGAATATTTGACATAAAGAACAAAAAAAACCATCTATACATGTATATACATAAACACATAGATTCTTGAACAATGTTTCCTAATATTTGTACAGTGTTGGTTCCTAATTACACTATTTCTTGCCCCGACCAATCATGTTGTGTTGACTTACTCTCCTTTGAGTTGAAGACAGTCATATATAAAGATATTCTTCCTTTCCAGTGAAATATTTTCCATTTTTCCTTCTAGCATAATACTTATTTAAAAGTTTCATGCAAAATACTCTGGTAAATAAAGATTAAATTGTGAAGCCTTCCATAAAAACCTTTTCTGCTTTCTTTCTGTGTTTGTTTTTTTTTTCTTTGTTCATTATAGCCAATTCATCCATTTTTACTATTCTATTTCTGCTATTTCTGGTTTCATATATGTATTTTATTGAATGTATTTTAATTGTATTGTGCCCTGCCTTTAGCCACGAGGAGAGCTGGCTAACAAATAAATTATTATTATTATTATCATCATCATCATCATTTAAAACACAATAAGAAGAGTCCACACAAACAAAATCACTCTGCTGGCTGTTGTACTTCCCAAGGGTCTAGGACTGTGCGATGCATCAGCGAATAATGCGTGCAGATCCCAGTAGGGTGGCCTTTTGCAGCTGGCAGATGGTAATTTAATCAGCGCCGATTGTGTTTAAGTACAGGCCAAGGTCTTTAGGCACTGCACCCAGTGTGCCAATCACCACTGGGACCACCTTTATTTATTTATTTATTATTTATTTATTTAATACACTTGTATACCGCTAATATCTCAGCCTAAGTCGGCGACTCATTGCGGTTTACAACAATTAAAAACAATATACAATTTAAAACAACAACACATAGACAATACAAATTATTGGGCCACCAATAATAATACCATGTATCTCGTCACTAAAATCACAGTCCAGAATTTGTCATCCATAATTAACCAGTCCTTAGTCCGTAAAATTCGGTGATAACAAACTAACCGAATGCTTGTTTACACAACCATGTTTTTAATCTCTTCCGAAACACCATCAGCGAAGAGGCTGATCGTATCTCTATAGGGAGGGTGTTCCAAAGCCGAGGGGCCACCACAGAAAAGGCCCTGTCTCTCGTTCCCACCAGCCGCACTTGGGAAGCCGGTGGGATAGAGAGCAGGGACTCTCCAGAAGATCTTAGGGTCCTGGTGGGCTGATAGGCTGAGATACGTTCGGATAGATAAGTTGGGCCAGAACCGTTTTTCAGCCAGGAAGAAAGTGCCAGCTCTATCTTCAGCTTTTTGATTTTTGGGGATTATTTTTATTCCCAAATTTCTATCCCGTGCTATCTCCCAAGGTCTTTAGGCACAGCACCCAGTGTGCCAATCACCACTGGGACCACCTTTACTGGCTTATTATTATTATTATTATTATTATTATTATTATTATTATTATTATTATATTTCTATCCCGTGCTATCTCCCAAAAGGGACTCAGGGCAGTTTACAACAAAAATTGGCAAACATTAAATGCCAAAGAAAAACAAAATAAAACACATCAAATCATGGGCAAATAAACAACAACAGAATATAATCAAATATTTTTTAAAATAGCATTTTAGTAATAAATTCATTTTGAATGCTGATCAAATAGTGACTTTTTATATCTATTCTTATTTCCATATCTTTTCATATTTGTCCTGAAATAGTGCCTTTTTCTTATTTGAGAGCATTATTCCTAGATACTATAGTGTTATTATTTGTAGTTCTAATATTTCTTTTAATTCACTTTTCTCTTTTTCTGTTACATTATTTTGTAAATGTCTTTCATTTAAGACCTGCTATTGTTCCAAATTCTTCTAATATTTGTAGTAAATTCTGTTTTCTATTGGATCTGCTATTATAAACATTAAGCTCTTAGTTTGTTTCATTCTGAATTTCCACTCTTTGATTTCTCCCCTCTTATCTTCTTTAATGACACTTCAGATGCCAATGTGAATAACAGTGGATACACTTTCCTTGTGCCCTTTTGGATTTGACATTCCTCAGAGTTCTCCATTCAATAAAATACTGTGCTTTAGAAATTGCTTTAGTCCATTTTATTATTAGCTCCCAATTCCATTTTTTTAAGACAGCAAAACAAAAAAACAACCCCCCCATTTAAATTTGTCATCACTTTTTCTGTGTCTATAAACACCAACACTGCTTCCCCCCCCCCCCCCCCATTATGTTTAACCAGAAATTCCATTGTTTCCTAAACTACTCTCAAATTGTCCCGAATTTGCCTTTTAGGGAGAAAGCTTGATTTATTCTCATGTGTACATTTGTTAGAAACTTTTTGAATCTTTCCAGTTATATGGTTGTGAAGATTTTATAATCATTGTTTAATAGTGATGTTGATCTAAAGATTCAAAAAGTTTCTTTCAGTTCTATTTTTTATTTGTTTTTAATTTCCAGTCCTATCTGAATTATTTGACCTCTCCTTGCTTGGATCTCTTCCACAATTTTCTGATCTGGGTCTCTCATTTTAACTGGTATTTCTGTTGACATTGTTCTTTTATAGTAATATAATATATAATATATAATATAATATAGTAATATATACTGATATTGTACTATGAACCGGTGCCTAGCCGCTGTAACGGTCTGGATGAGGGCGAACAAATTGAAATTGAATCCAGACAAGACAGAGGTACTCCTGG
>NW_026847438.1:119774575-119842420 GCF_025583915.1 Anolis sagrei ordinatus
AATATAATATAATATAATATAATATAATATAATATATTGTATATACATATAATATTTATAATATTATAATGGAATGCAATATAATAATAATATAATTATATATTTATATTACATGTAATATTACTACTAATATTACAATATAATTGGTATATTACAATATGGCATTATTTAAAACTGATATTGTACTGTGCTAATAATATAATATATTGTATGCATATATACCTTGTAAGCCGCTCAGAGTCCCCTTCGAGGTGAGAAGGGTGGCATATAAATGTCGTAAATAAATAAAATAAATAAATTAGGATTGTTGTTCTTCAGGTCATCTCAAACCTAGAGTGACCCTAAGTCTAAAGTTTAGGGTGGGATAAATGACCTTGGAGGGCTGCATCTGGCCCATGGGAATTAGTTTGGGGATCCCTGCTATAAGGATTGAGAAAACGTCTTAAGTCATCTGCATGGCAGGCACTGGCTCCCTTGATGAATTTCACACAAAGAGAGAAAAGGGGCAAAGGATTCGTTTAGTAGATCTTACCTGAATGGAATTTCAAAGGAATTCTAAGTGACTCCTAGCTGTCTCCAAACATCTTTTGGATAAGGAGAAAAAACAATCACCCTGCATTAGTGCAGCGTTTCTTAATCTGGGAATCGGTACCCCTGGGGGGCATTGTGAAGGGGTGTCAGAGGGGTCACCAAAGACCATCAGAAAACATAATATTTTCTGTTGGTCATGGGGGTTCTGTGTGGGAAGTTTGGCCCAATTCTATCATTAGTGGGGTTCAAAATGTGCTGTTTGCAGGTGAACTATAAATCCCAGCAACTACATCTCCCAAATGTCAAGGTCTATTTTCCCCAAACTCTACTAGTGTTCACATTTGGGCATATGGAGTATTCATGCCAATTTGGTAAAGATCCATCATTGTACAATAAGAAATTCAATGTGTAGGTTTGATAATTGTGAATTTAATATGATGTGTGGGAATGAATGGAAGAATGGAAGTTGTATGGACGGAGTTAGTAATTTTGGAAACACAAGCATAATATTAAGGCCTGCGATGACCAACTACCTGCTTGCTGGAATGTGGATAAAACCTGCTAATGAGATCTGAAAAGTAATATCTGATAAGAACAGGACAGTGATAAAGGAAATGTTTACAACCTTCCTTATGTTAAGAAGGAAGTCAACACAAGCCTTGTGTTTGTCAACACCAATCAAGATCAACATCTGGCCAGGAAACTGAGATGGAGCCAGAATGGAAGATGTCTGTCATTAATGTACAACTTTGGGACTACGTCAACAGAATATTCCTATAAAAGACTCAGTCTAAAAATGTTCAAAGTGTGACCGACCTGAGGAGTCTGGTTCACCCAACATACTCTACTCCATGGGAAGGAGAGAGATGGTGCATTCAGAGAGTGTCAGATATGCTATGGGAAAGCATGATTCTGTACACTTTGAACTACAATTCCAAAACTCAAGGTCAATGTCCATCAAACCCTTCCAGTATTTTCTGTTGGTTATGGAAGTTCTGTGTGCCAAGTTTGGCTCAATTCCATCGTTGGTGGAGTTCAGAATGCTCTTTGATTGTAGGTGAACTATAAATCCCAGCAACTACTACTAACAAATGATGAAATCAATCCCCCCAACCCCACCAGTATTTAAATTTGGGTATATTGAGTATTTGTGACAAATTTGTTCCAGTGAATGAAAATACACCCTGCATATCAGATATTTACGTTACGATTCATAACAGTAGAAAAAATACATTTATGAAGTAGCAATGAAAATAATGTGGGGGTCACCACAACATGAGGAACTGTCTTAAAGGGTCGTGGCATTAGGAAGGTTGAAAAACACTGCGCTAATGGGTATGTTTCAACCTTGGCTCCTGAGAAAAGCTGACCTTTTTGTCCGCAGTTAATTTACGAAGTGAACAAATTTTCTTTTTGTGATTTTTTGAAAATTGGACGTGTTTCTTGGGTACCGATAAAATAACTTCAAAGGCTTTCTCTGTGCTAATGATAATGGGTTCAAAAGAAAATATTTTTACTCTTCGCCTTTCTCTTTGCCACATAAAACACCCAGAAACTTGCAATTCACAAATATTACTCATGTCATTTCTCTGGGGAAAAAACCTGGATTTTTTAAAAAGTGCTTCAAGGGAACACAAGGAGCATTGTTTGCATATCAGAAAAATTAATCTCAGTAGAAAAGTGTAAAAGCCTCCAATTCAAAAAGCACAGAATTAGGACAGCCCAGCTGAGAATAATTTTCTAGCCAGTTAATTTAATTGCATAAATCATTCCTTTGTTAGCAATAAAGAGATATAATTAAAATGAGATTGCTTCTCATTTCTATTCTCTGGAAAATAAGGGAATTGATTTTGGGGCATGCATTGTTGAATACTGCAGCGGTGAATTACACATACCTATTCAGACAGGCTACACCATCTTGTGTTAATGTTGTGGAGCGACTTAACTAATTATAGGTATGCCATATGATCCTAAAGAAATATTGTATTTAATGCCCACTGAATTGAAGTTTGAAAAGGTGTATCTATGTTTTGGATAAAGGATGTTCTGATTCCAACAAAAAGATCAGAAAGTTTAACTAGTAGCTGTCAGGAAAAATGCCAAGGGAAATGCAGTAATTGGCGAGTTTAAAAGAAAATGCCGCATCCAGAATAAGGCAACAGTCCAGCTCATCGCCAGCTTTTTCTTCTACCTACCATAATGTTCTTCTATATAATATGCTGTAATATCTTCCTACAACAGCGTTTTTCAACCTGGGGGTTGGGATCAGGAGAGGGGTTTCAGAGTGGTCCCCAAAGACCATCAGAAATGGGCTCTTTGATTGTAGGTGAACTATAAATCTCAGCAACTACAACTCCCAAATGTCAAGGTCTATTTTCCCCAAACTCCACCAGTGTTCAATTTAGGCATATTGAGAATTCAGGCCAAGTTTGGTCCTGATCCATCATTGTTTGTTCACAGTGCTCTCTGAATGTAGGTGAACTACAATTCCAAAATTCAAGGTCAATGCCCACCAAACCCTTCCAGTATTTTCTGTTGGTCGTGGAAGTTCTGTGTGCCAACTTTGGTTCAATCCCATCGTTGGTGGAGTTCTGAATGCTCTTTGATTATAGGTTAACTATAAATTCCAGCAACTACAACTCCCAAATGTCAAGGTCTATTTTCCCCAAACTCCACCAGTGTTCACATTTGGACATATTAAATATTCATGCCAAATTTGGTCTTGATCCATCAGTGTTTGTTCACAGTGCTCTCTGGATGTAAGTGAACTACAATTCCAAAACTCAAGGTCAATGACCACAAAGCCCTCCCAGTATTTTCTATTGGTTGTGGAGTTCTGTGTGCCAAGTTTGGTTCAATCCCATCGTTGGTGGAGTTCAGGATGCTCTTTGATTGTAGGTGAACTATAAATTCCAGCAACTACAACTCTCAAATGACGAAATCAATCCCCCCCAACCCCACCAGTATTCAAATGTGGGCATATCATCATCATCATCATCATATTTAATTACTTATTAATCGCCCTCCATCAGAGATGCTCTAGGCGATTTACAAGCTAAATTGTAAAAGATAAAAATACATACATACAAAAATTAATCAGGTATTTGTGCCAAATTTGCTCCAGTGAATGAAAATACATCCTGCATATTAGATATTTACATTATTATTCATAAGAGTAGCAAAATTACAGGTATGAATTAACAACAAAGATAAATTTATGGTTGGGGGTCCCCACAACATGAGGAACTATATTAAAGGGTCATGGTATTAGGAAGGTTGAGAACCACTGATCTACAACAAACCATTCCTGATATTATGTTACTATGGTCATTTATAAAAAGATCTGGTTCATGCTTTGACTACACCTTCCCTTCATTTAAAAAGGGATTGCTGTGGTTTTGATAGTAATAAGGACCAGTCTTTTCTAGATAATGATGATAATGATAATAAACTTTATTTATATTCCGCTTTATTTCCCGGAGGGACTCAGAGCAGATTACACATATAATTCAATGCCTTTTACACAGTGAACAATGACATACAATACACAAATAGACACAGATAAAGGTCTTCCCCTTCCATCTCCAGCGTCCAGAAGCGTTGCTCGACTCTGGCCATGCGGAGGCGCTCTTGTCCATTTTTCTATGCCAAGGAACCTGTTGTCCATAAACATCTCCAATCGTGCTGCCAGAATGTCTGCATGGAGCGCCTTTTTACCTTCCTGCCGAGGCAGTACCTATTGATCTACTCACATTACATGCTTTACATGTAATTACAGAATTACCGGAGCCCCCGGTGGCACAGTGGGTTAAACCCCTGTGCCAGCAGTACTGAAGACCGACAGGTCGCAGTTCGAATCCGGGGAGAGGCGGATGAGCTCCCTCTATCAACTCCAGCTCCTCATGCGGGGACATGAGAGAAGCCTCCCACAAGGATGATAAAACATCAAATCATTCGGGCATCCCCTGGGCAACGTCCTTGCAGAAGGCCAATTCTCTCACAACAGGAGTGACTTGCAGTTTCTCAGGTTGCTCCTGACATGACAAAAAAAATTACATGCTTTCGAACCACTAGGTCGGCAGAAGCTAGGGCTGACAGCAGGAGCTCACCCCGACTCGCAGCTTCGAACTGCTAACCCTCTGGTCAGCAGATTTCCTGCAGCTAGTGGCCCCTGCACTACCATGGCCCCAAATCAAACAGAAATTTAAATCAAGCATGGAGACGCTCTCTGACCAGGATGGAGGAACACAATGCATCATCAAGTAGAAATGAAAATATAATAAAAGCAATGCACAGAAGAACTACATAAAAGAAATTAGAGGGCCACATATTAAAATGAAAAAGGGCTATATGAAAATGAACCTCCAACACCAACAGAGCTACTTCAATCTGCATAGACAGGATTAAGCTGTAACTTAAATCTGCCAACAACTAAAGAAATTAAAGAATGGCCCACCAATTAGAAATTATATAAATCCAATACCCAATAAAGAGAAGGCAAGGGAATTCCAATGGACTGTTGCATTGATTTCTTGTCTAAGCAACAGAGACTTTGCTCATGTGTGGAGTGAGAAATGCCAGTGGATGAAGTTGGGTTTAAAAAAGGAAAAGGCACTAGAGATCATATTGCAAACATATCCTGGATATGTTAGAAAAGAATTTGCCAGTGGATGAAGTTGGGTTTAAAAAAGGAAAAGGCACTAGAGATCATATTGCAAACATATCCTGGATATGTTAGAAAAGAATTTAAACAGCAAAACAGATTGTACTTTATAGAGTATACTGCAAACACTTTTATTAGATCATGAAAAAATGTAATTAATTTATCAGGTCATGAAAAACTATGGATCTCAGCAGGCATGTAGCCGGGGGGGGGGGGCTCGGGGGGCGCCCCCCCCCCCCAATTCTCATGGTGGTTCGCGAAAAGGCATTACTGATGCATTATTTAAACTGTTATGTTTATTCATATCATGATCTGATCACCACGCTCAATATATCCCATATGCATGGGGGTATTGGGGTAATGATACAAAAGGTTTGCTAGGGTAGACCCTCTTTCACTCAGACTCAGCCCCCCCCCCCCCGAAACAAACTCTGTTTAATTTATATTCTGAACATATAATATGGAAAGCAGAATTAACTTGGAAGGAACATCAGCAATTTAAGATATGATACCATATTTCTTGCTGAAAAAAATATTGAGAATTCCAACTTCTAAAATATTCCAAAATCCAAAACTGTCCACATAGGTTGCCAAGATTGTCATACCTGTCATATGTTCTGCAGTTGATGGTTGGTGATGGAAGGGTTAATGCGAGTATTAGTTCTAGAAGGCTTGGTAATCTGTAAGTGGGAGTTCATGGGTGAAAGCAATTAGGGGTGGATGTGTGCAGGAGATGGGTTGCAGCTGGGTGTTACTGGATTTAAGGAGCTAACCTTGAGACTTATCTTTGGGAGAAAAGTATCTGTTGCATTTTAGTGGTGGTTGCTGCTGGGTTTTCCCCCCAGGTCTGTTGGATTTTCGGTATCCTGACCTGTCTCCTGTAATCTTTGAACCCTGGAACCTTGAATCTTTGGACTGGCTTTTGACTATGGTATAGACTCTTGATCCCTGGACTCTGTTATTGAACTCTCGGCGTTTGATCACTGGACTGGGCCCTTTTGACTACGAAGTTATTTTTGCTATCAGTTTTTGTTTATTCTGTAGCTGAGTGCTATCTTTATGTTTTATGTTTTGGTCTATTAAAACAGCCAGCAAGTAAGTGCTGTTTTAATTAAACTGTTTGATAAAACTGGGAGTTTGGTTCATCTCTCCCTAAATAAGGTAGAGCCCTGGCAACGTGACAATACCTTTGCCTTCTGATGGTTCAGCATACACAACAGGAGCCCCTGGTGGCGCAGTGGGTTAAACCTTTGTGCCGGCAGGACTGAAGACCGACAGGTCGCAGGTTCGAATCCGGGGAGAGGCAGATGAGCTCCCTCTATCAGCTCCAGCTCCTCGTGCGGGGACATGAGAGAAGCCTCCCACAAGGATGATAAAAAAACATCAAAAATCACCCGGGCGTCCCCTGGGCAACGTCCTTGCAGACGGCCAATTCTCTCACACCAGAAGCGACTTACAGTTTCTCAAGTCGCTCCTGACACGACAAAAAAAAAAGCAGCATACACAAAAGATCTCTCTCTCTCTATATATATATATATATATCTATCTATCTATATAAATAAAAATGTAATGTAACTCAAAAACCACTGAATGAATAGACACCAAATTTGGACACAACACACCTATCAGGCCAACAAGTTACTATCATTCATAAAAAAACACAGTGGAAGGGACTTTAAAAGAAAAATAAAAAATACGTTACAATGCATGTGCAAAACCACATATACACACGCACAAAAGACATACACACAGACTGGGCCACAGCAACACGTGGCAGGGGACGGCTAGTGTGTGCGTGTGTGTATGAAAAAATATCCACTTCTGCTACTTAGCATTTTGAATTAGTTTTTTTCCTGTCAGGAGTGACTTGAAAAATTGCAAATCACTTCTGGTGTGAGAGAATTGGACATCTGCAAGGAGGTTGCCCAGGGGACGCCTGGATGTTGTACCATCCTGTGAGAGGCTTCTCTCGTGTCCCCACAAGAGAAGCTGGAGCTGACAGACAGGAGCTCACCCTGCTCCCTGGATTCGAACCACTGCCCTTTTGGTCAGCAGTCCTGCTGGCACATGGGTTTAACTCATTGCACCACCAGGGTCTCCTAACATTTTGGATAAGGGATACTCAACCTTTAATGACTACAGGTAATTCCATACATTGGCTCAGTCATTAATCAGACTGGAAACAGCAGTCAAGAAAACAGAACAAGTCTAAAACTTGAATGGCCAGCTATAAAGGAACTAGGTGAGATCCTGATGTGTAAGCATATATAATTGAATACTAAAGCTGGCTTTGTTCATGCCATTGTATTTCCCATTTCTATGTACAATTGTGTAAGCTGGACACTGAATGAAGCTGGTTGGAAGAAAACCAGCTCCCTTGAAATACAGTACTGTGCTTGAGAAGTGTTCTATGGATACTGTGAAAGGACAAAAAAATGGGTCCCAGACAAATCAAGAATGAACTCTCTAGAAGTTAAGATGACTGTTGTTCTTTGAGACACTCGACAAGACATGACTCACTAAAAAAGACAATGATACTTGGTAAGATTAGAAGGCAATAGGAAAAGTGGAAGCATGCCTTCCAGATGAATAGATGCAATCAATGATGTCACCGCCTGGAGCCTGCAATACCTGAGCAAGGTCTGATAAAGGTAGGGTCATTTGGAGGTATCTCACTCATTGAGACACCATAAATCAAAGCCAACTTGACAACAGTTGCTAGAAATCAAGTGAGAGGAAATGCTAGCAGTAAATGATCCTAATGCTTAAATAGTGTAATACTTCTAAAGCACTTTAACACACTTTGAGTAGAAATCCTGAATAATTAAATAGTGTTCACTGCTCAGTGAAAATTGGTGAAAGTCACTTTCTGAAATGTCTAGATCAGCGTTTCTCAACATGAGGGTCGGGTCACAAGGGGGTGTCAGAAGGGTCGCCAAAGACCATCAGAAAACACAATATTTTCTGTTGGTCACGGGGGTTCTCTGTAGGAAGTTTGGCCCAATTCTATCATTGGTGGGGTTCAGAATACTCTTTGATTGTAGGTGAACTAATAAATCCAAGCAACTACAACTCCCAAATGTCAGGTCTATTTTCCCCAAACTCCACCAGTTTTCACATTTGGGCATATTGAATATTTATGCCAAGTTTGGCTCAGATCCATCATTGTTTGAGTCCACAGTGCTCTCTGGATGTAGGTGAACTACAACTCCATAACTCAATGCCCACCAAACCCTTCCAGTATTTTCTGTTGGGCATGGGAGTTCTGTGTGCCAAGTTTGCTTCAATTCCATCATTGGTGGATTTAGAAAGCTCTTCGATTGTAGGTCATAGAATCAAAGAGTTGGAAGGGACCTCATGGGCCATCCAGTCCAACCCCCTGCCAAGAAGCAGGAATATTGCATTCAAATCACCCCTGACAGATGGCCATCCAGCCTCTGTTTAAAAGCTTCCAAAGAAGGAGCTTCCACCACACTCCGGGGCAGAGAGTTCCACTGCTGAATGGCTCTCACAGTCAGGCAGTTCTTCCTCATGTTCAGATGGAATCTCCTCTCTTGTAGTTTGAAGCCATTGTTCCATGTCCTAGTCTCCAGGGAAGCAGAAAACAAGCTTGCTCCCTCCTCCCTGTTGCTTCCTCTCACATATTTATACATGGCTATCATATCTCCTCTCAGCCTTCTCTTCTTCAGGCTAAACATGCCCAGCTCCTTAAGCCGCTCCTCATAGGGCTTGTTCTCCAGACCCTTGATCATTTTACTCGCCCTCCTCTGGACACATTCCAGCTTGTCAATATCTCTCTTGAATTGTGGTGCCCAGAATTGGACACAATATTCCAGGTGTGGTCTAACCAAAGCAGAATAGAGGGGTAGCATTACTTCCTTAGATCTAGACACTATGCTCCTATTGATGCCAAAATCCCATTGGCTTTTTTTGCCGCCACATCACATTGTTGGCTCATGTTTAACTTGTTGTCCACGAGGACTCCAAGATCTTTTTCACACGTACTGCTCTCGAGCCAGGCATTGTCCCCCATTCTGTATCTTTGCATTTTGTTTTTTTCTGCCAAAGTGGAGTATCTTGCATTTGTCCCTGTTGAACTTCATTTATAAATCGCAGCAACTACAACTCCCAAATGACAAAATCAATCTCTCCCCAACTACACCAGTATTCAAATTTGGGCATGTCGGGTATACCAGTTTGGTCTAGTAAATGAAAATACATCCTGCATATCAGGTATTGACATGACGATTCAGAACAATAGCAAAATGGCAATTATGAAGTAACAATGAAAATAATTTTCTGGTTGAGGGTCACCACAACATAACAAACTGTATTAAGAGGTCGCGGCATTAGAAAGGTTGATAAACATTGGTCTAGATGTTACATGTGATTACTGAAAGGGAAAGAACACAAGCAAGAGCCGTGGGTAAAGGAAACCCAGGATTTCTATTATGAGTTTGGATGCAAAACAATTAGTATGTGAAAAAAATGAACTGGAAATTCTCAATTTGCCCATTTACTTTTTTCCCCTTTTGGAGAATCCCATTGGAAGGAAAAGTATGTGTTTCACATCTGGTGTTTGCCAGATTTTCCAAGTGTCTCTTCACTCACAGATATTTCCTCTACATCTTCTACAACAAAGACAACTAGAGAATTGTTTCGGATGTTCTCAAATTTCTTTAACCTGTTTTGAAAACCCGTAACATTCTTCTTGACCAATATTTGAACTTCTGTTCCATATAAGTAATATTTTTGTCACTAGTCTTTATAATACTAGAAATGCCGGTCATTTCTCTTTGAGCTTATTAACCACACAAGGTTTTAAGTGTCTTCACTTGTGGAGTATGTTCTGGCTAAACCTCTGTTGAATAACCCCCATGATTTATCAGTCTTGACTTACCCTTTCGATCAATTCAGCCTTTCCGTTGGTGCGTTCCTTCTGACCAAGGGCCTGCGGATGACAAGCTGAAGACAAGTCAGACAATGTCCAATTGTTGGAGCAGGCTATGCCAAAAGTCATCTGGAAATCTGTGCAACTGATAAACATGCCTCAAAAACAGGCCGAGATGGAGTAGACAAATGTTGAATTAAGCCAGCAGGCCTCTCAGGTTGATGTTTCACCTGGTGATAAGTGGCACAGGTTTGGATGTAATATTCCATTCCGGAACTATGTCCTGGGAGCTTAGTGTTAAAGCATCCACTAAATACTGAAAGTAAGTCAAGGTCCACATTTCCAAGACCAAATACTGTAGTCACATTTAGAAAGTTCCACATTCAACAAAGCTGGTCAGGTTGAAGGTTGAAGATTAAATCCAAACGCAGAAGCCAAGATACAGTCCAGAGTCAACAAAGCCAAATAATCCAAAGCATTGTTTTTCCACAAAGCTAGAGCAATTGAACTGAAACTTGAGAACCTTTTATACAAAGATCTCAGGTGTTGCTAGTAAAGAGCTTGTTTCTCTGCTGATTGTGTAGACCTGTGATTTGCAGCACACTAGTCTAAACTATAGAAGACTGAGAACTTAACCCTTTCACAGCCTGCCTGATGTACTGGTTTCTGCTTGCTCCTCCTGCTAGGAAGTGGTAGCTTACACACTGAGAACTGGGAAGCCCTGGCCCTTAAGCACTCTAACTGGAGATCAGCTGTGACCAGCAGTGCTGCAGAATTTGAAGAGGCATGAATGGAGGATGAAAGGGGAAGAGGAAGGTGCCAAGAGGAAGGTGTGTCAAGCCAACCCTATGGGTGTGGGGAAGAGGTTTTATTTTGTGTGGGATAGGCGTTTTGGGATGAGTGTATGGTCTGCTGTGTGTAAAACGCCATTTGCTGATTTTCTGAATGTTATGGAAAAAATGAATTGAAAGCTTTGACTGAAAGTAGTGGATAACATGCAGAAATAGCAAGTCTTAAGTAACTGATAATAATTTGTACTCAATGTCAAAATTAACTGGTTGATTGACTAAGGTATATAGGCATGTACACATCAAAAATATTGTTACCTGATTATATCTGCCACGATTTGCTTTTCTGTTATGTACCATAACCAAAATAAAGTTTTATTTTAAAAAAAAGCCAACCCTGACCGGGACCACCTTCTGTCTGGAAACCGATGTCCTCACTGTGGGAGAACATGCGGATCAAGAATAGGGCTCCACAGCCACCTACGGACCCACCGCCAAGACACCACATCTGGAAGACCATCATCCTCAAGCTACGAGGGATCACCTAAGAAAAGTAAGGTAGCTTCTATTGAAGTCTCTTATCTTGCACTGACTAAAGTAGGCTGAGAGAGCTGCTGAAGGTATCCAAACCCAATACTATTTCCAAACCCAACACTGGCCCTTCTAACAACATCCTGTCCTCTCTGTCAAGAGCTGTCTAGGACACTCTTGTTCTTGAATGCCCGATCACCATTTCCCAAAGTAGTTGCTCTACTCCGAACTCAAGAACGGAAAACGGAATGTTGGTGGACAGGAAAAGAGATTTAAAGATGGGCTCAAAGCCAACCTTAAAAACTGTGGCATGGACACTGAGAGCTGGGAAGCCCTGGCCCTTCAGCACTCCAGTTGGAGGTCAGCTGTGCCCAGCAGTGCTGTAGAATTTGAAGAGGCACGAATGGAGGGCAAAAGAGAGAAACGTGCCAAGAGGAAGGCGCGTCAAGCCAACTCTGACTGGGACCGCCTTCCACCTGGAAACCGATGTCCACACTGTGGGAGAACATGCAAGTCAAGAATAGGACTCCACAGCCACCTACGTACCCACCGCCAAGACACATCACCTGGAGGACCATCATCCTCGGACTACAAGGGATCGCTTAAGTATTTCTTGTTTTTGATATCTTCTATTCTAAGCACTAATATAGTAGTTCCTTGTGTCCCTGCACACAAGTTGTTGAGCAGTTGCATTCATGGTTGAGTCTGATTCTGTCCGCTTTCACTTTTACATATCTATCCTTAACTACTTGAAGGGGTTCATCTGTCATCCACAGCAGCTTCTATTTCTTTTTGGCTACAGATAATGTCTTTTTACATTCCTCCTGTAATTTTCACAGTATCTTTGGATTCTATGGGGATGTTTTCCAAGTTGTATTTTGTCAACATTCAATCAAAATATAACAACACCCCCTTCTTTCCAGTATCTTAAAATCACTGCATCTTGTTCTACCCTTTGGGGCAGCAGAGACCAAGCTTACTCTCCTCTTTGTGGAAACCCATTAGATATTTAAAGACAACTAGAATTGAACATAGTATTTTCAGATGAAAACTGACCAAGTAGTGGGACTATTATTTCTCCCAGACCTGGAAACTTTGATTTTATTAGGGCAAGCTAAAATTTGCCTTCTTTGCTGCACCTGGGTCAAGTTAAATTTATTATCAACCAATAATCCTGAGGTCCTTTCCCTATCTTATACCTTGTCCCTATCTTATACCTGGTTTTTGCTTTTACATAGTAATGCCTCCTCTATCCTCTCAGGTCCAGAAATCAGGTAGAGGTGATTTCAATCAGTAATTTGGTACAAATATGCTGCTTATATGTCCATCTCTTGGGATATGTGACATCTCATTCTGAAATCAGTGAAAACTTGCTGGGATCCTTCATATAGAACCATGGTCTATGCTACCCCAACTCAAGGAACTCTTCCCTTGCCTTTTTTCCCCAAGACAGGAAACATACGAAATAGCAAAAGGATACCACTTTCTTATACTTCTGCAACTTAATCCAAGGAATTGATCACAAACCATTTGATTACAACCTCAAAGTTTTCATTTACAGCATATGTGGGAAACAGTTGAATGTTCAATTTATTACAACTGCTTTCTGAAGAATGTCAGGATTCAGGAAATGTACCTTTCCTCTGGCAGACCTACTCCTACAAATGGCACTTCAATTCTGGCAATCAACATTTCAGGTGCAACAGTGTCACCCAGTGGACAAATATATAGTCCTTTTCTCATAAGCATATTTCCACAGACAAGTATTTATTTATCGTGTCAGGAGCAAACCAAACAGTTGTATTGCATTTTTTAACAAACAAACAAAAAAAACACAAAGTTTGCAAGCTTGGTATTCTATTAAATGTCCTTTGACCAGTAGCTGGCCACTTAGAATCATAGAATCAAAGAGTTGGAAGAGACCTCATGGGCCATCCAGTCCAACCCCCTGCCAAGAAGCAGGAATATTTATACATGGCTATCATATCTCCTCTCAGCCTTCTCTTCTTCAGGCTAAACATGCCCAGCTCCTTAAGCCGCTCCTCATAGGGCTTGTTCTCCAGACCCTTGATCATTTTAGTCGCCCCCCTCTGGACACATTCCAGCTTGTCAATATCTCTCTTGAATTGTGGTGCCCAGAATTGGACACAATATTCCAGGTGTGGTCTAACCAAAGCAGAATAGAGGGGTAGCATTACTTCCTTAGATCTAGACACTATGCTCCTATTGATGCAGGCCAAAATCTCATTGGCTTTTTTTGCCGCCACATCACATTGTTGGCTCATGTTTAACTTGTTGTCCACGAGGACTCCAAGATCTTTTTCACACGTACTGCTCTCGAGCCAGGCGTCCCCCATTCTGTATCTTTGCATTTCATTTTTTCTGCCAAAGTGGAGTATCTTGCATTTGTCACTGTTGAACTTCATTTTGTTAGTTTTGGCCCATCTCTCTAATCTGTCAATCGTTTTGAGTTTTGAATCCTGCTCTGGAGTATTGGCTATCCCTCCCAATTTGGTGTCGTCTGCAAACTTGATGATCATGCCTTCTAGCCCTTCATCTAAGTCATTAATAAAGATGTTGAACAGGACCGGGGCCCAGGACGGAACCCTGCGGCACTCCACTTGTCACTTCTTTCCAAGATGAAGAGGAAGCATTAGTGAGCACTCTCTGTGTTCGTCCACTTAACCAATTACAGATCCACCTCACCGTAATTTTGCCTAGCCCACATTGGACTAGTTTCCTTGCCAGAAGGTCATGGGGGACCTTGTCGAAGGCCTTACTGAAATCCAGGTACGCTACATCCACGGCATTCCCCGCATCTACCCAGCTTGTAGCTCTATCAAAGAAAGAGATCAGATTAGTCTGGCATGACTTGTTTTTGATAAATCCATGTTGACTATTAGCGATGACTGCATTTGTTTCTAAGTGTTTGCAGACCGCTTCCTTAACAATCTTTTCCAGAATCTTGCCCGGTATCGACGTGAGGCTGACCGGACGGTAGTTGTTTGGGTCATCCTTTTTTCCCTTCTTGAAGATTGGGACCACATTGGCCCTCCTCCAATCTGCTGGAACTTCTCCCGTTCTCCAAGAACTCTCAAAGATGGTTGCCAATGGTTCCGAAATGACTTCCGCTAGTTCCTTCAATACTCTGGGGTGTAGTTGATCTGGCCCTGGGGACTTGAACTCGTTAAGAGCGGCCAGGTATTCCTGGACGACTTCTTTCCCAATTTGGGGTTGGATGTCCTCCAATCCCTCATCCACTCCATCTTGCTGAGGTTGAAGACTCTCTTTTTGTGAGAAGACCGAGGCAAAGAAGGCATTAAGTAGTTCTGCCTTTTCCCTATCCCCTGTCAGCATTGCCCCATCTTCTCCTCGAAGAGGTCCTATCGCCTCCTTGTTTTTCCTTTTTCTGTTGACATAAGAATAGAAGCCCTTTTTATTGTTTTTAATGTCCCTGGCAAGTCTGAGCTCGTTTTTTGCTTTAGCCTTGCGGACCTTTTCCCTACAGGTGTTGGCTATTTGTTTGAATTCTTCTTTGGTGATTTCTCCCTTTTTCCACTTCTTGTGCATGTCTCTTTTGTGTCTTAGCACAGTTAGGAGTTCTTTGGACATCCATTCTGGCTTCTTTGCACTTGTCCTATTTTTCTCTTTGTTGGCACGGTTTGCAATTGCGCCTTGAGTATTTCACTCTTGAGAAATTCCCATCCATCCGTAACTCCCTTGTCTTTTAGTATCTGTGTCCACGGAATGCTGCTCAGCGTTTCCTTCATTTTTTGGAAATCAGCTCTCCTAAAGTCCAAAATGCGGGTTTGACTTGTCTTAGTTTCGGCCTTCCTTTGTACCTCAAATTGCAGGAGCACATGGTCACTTGCCCCTAAGGATCCTACCACTTCGACCGCATCGATCAGGTCCTCCGCATTTGTTAGGATGAGATCAAGAGTAGCCAATCCCCTTGTTGCCTCTTCTACCTTCTGGACCATGAAATTGTCTGCAAGGCAAGCGAGGAATTTGTTGGACCTTGTACTCTTGGCCGAGTTTGTTTTCCAGCAAATATCGGGATAGTTGAAATCGCCCATGACTACTATATCTCTTCTCTGTGCCTGTTTGGTCAACTGTTGGCAGAAGACTTCATCAAGTTCTTCCTCCTGGCTTGGGGGTCTGTAGTAGACGCCTACAACGACATCTTTTTGAGTCCCAGTTCCCTTGATTCTTATCCAGATGATTTCAAGCTGTTTTCCCAGATTGCTGTCTTGAATCTCTTCTGCAGCATAAGAGTTTTTGACATATAAGGCTACTCCGCCTCCTCTCCCCTTTGTTCGGTTTCTGTGAAAGAGGTTATACCCCTCGATATCTACATTCCAGCGATAGGAGTCATCCCACCAGGTTTCAGTGATCCCTATGATATCATATTTGTGGTGTTGTGCTAAAAGTTGGAGTTGGTCTTGTTTATTTCCCATGCTCTGTGCATTAGTGTAAAGACATGTGAGCCCCTGAGATCTTCCCTTGAGCTGTTTAATTGGGATTATTGTGCTTTTGGTACTTGGTCCTTGTTGTGTTTGTGCAGCCCTCCGTTTAGCCTTCTGGCGATTCCCAGACATTATGGGTAAAGTAGTGTTCGCAAGGCTGTTGTCCCCCTCCCCCGGTGGACCTAGTTTAAAGTGCGTCTAATGAGGTTTGCGAGTCTGTGAGCAAAAAGGTGTTTTCCTACTTGTGTGAGATGCACCCCCATCCCTTGCCAGTAGGCTATCCTCCTGGAAAAGCAGGCCATGGTCGAGGAAGCCAAAGCGTTCCTCCTGACACCATTTTCTAAGCCAGTCATTGACCTGTACTATTTTTCTGGCTCTTGTGGGTCCGTGTCTTACAACAGGGAGGAGGGATGAAAAGACCACCTGTACATTACATTCTTTTAGCTTTGCTCCTAGAGCTCGAAAATCATTTGTGATCTTTTGAAACGTATGCCTTGCAGTATCATTGGTTCCTACATGAATCAACTTGAAGTGCCTCTGGTGTTGCCGCAAGAAGGTTCTCCATTGTGCATGTAGCAGGGCTCAGGTTGCATTGAAGCAGGTGGTCAGTGGTTTGCTCTTCACACTCGCATGCCGTGGATTCCACTTTGTAGCCCCATTTCTTAAGGTTGGCTCTGCATCTCATGGTGCCAGAGCGCAGTCTGTTCAGCGCCTTCACAGTCACCCAGTTTTCTGTGTGCCCAGGGGGGAGTCTCTCATTTCGTATCAGCCATTGATTGAGGTCCTGGGTTTGAGCCTGCCACTTTTGGACTCTCGCTTGCTGAAGTGTTCCAGCGAGTGTCTCTGTAGATCTTAGAAAACTATTTCTTGATTTAAGTTGTTGACGTGCTGGCTGATACCCACACAGAGGATGGGCTGGAGATGTCACTGCCTTGGTCCTTTCACTATTGGCTGCTACTTCCCAGCGGATGTCAGGTGGTGCAATACCAGCTAAGCAGTGTAATTTCTCCAGTGGTATAGGGCGCAGACATCCCGTGATATGCAGCATGTCTCATTAAGAGCCACTTCCACTCTTTTAGCATGGTGAGATGTGTTCCACACTGGGCATGCATACTGAGCATCAGAGTAGCATAGCGCAAGGGCAGATGTCTTCACTGTGTGTGGTTGTGATCCCCAGGTTACCCATCATCCACAGACAAGTGGATGATGGGTAAGCGATGGAATACAAGAGATATCTACTAAAACATTTAAGTTCTAGAATAAAATTGATACACTCTTGGAAATCAGAATAGGAATCTTGATTTTATCGGAAGGACTTAGAAGAGAAGGCAATGCTATGCTTGACATTCATATTTTATTTTCTGCATTTTATAATAATAATAATAATAATAATAATAATAATAATAATAATAACTTTATTTCTAGGCTGCCCTCTCTCCCCAAGGGGATTCAGGGCATTTTACACACAAAAAAGGTTAAACATTCAATGCCACCATTTATTATTTATTCATTTCCTATATTTATACCCCGCCCTTCTCACCCCTGAGGGGGGATTCAGGGTGGCCTCACAGAAGCACCATACAATGCCACCATGATAAAAACATTCAACAATACATTAAAGTATTAAAAAACAGTAATTAAAACAATCCCATTCAAACATGAAACAATACAAAATAATAAAAAATAACAGCATTAAACTTAGAACAAAAGCTTACCAGAATGCAAATACTCAAATAAAAAATAATTACACTAATAAGATAATTAACATTAAGAAATATATCTTGAGAGATCAAATGGCAAAATACTTAAAATTTGCATATCCTAGTTGTTCTTTAAAATGTACCATAACAGCCGTAAGATACAAATAAGTTAGCCAGCGTTCCGATTGAGCTGATTTAGGGTATATTAATCCTCCTCCTCTCGATACGCTAAAGTGCATAAGAGCGTTTTCAGAAGGTTTTTGAAGGAGAGGAGGGTGGAGGCCATCATTATTTCTTTAGGAAGGAAGTTCCAGAGGTGTTTTTTTTTGTTTGTTTTTTTTTGTCGTGTCAGAAGTTGCTTCTGGTGTAAGAGAATTGGCCGTCTGCAAGGATGTTGCCCAGGGGACGCCCAAATAATTTTGATGTTTTTATCATCCTTGTGGGAGGCTTCTCTCGTCTCTGCATGAGGAGCTGGAGCTGATAGAGGGAGCTCATCTGCCTCTCCCCGGATTTGAACCTGCGACCTGTCGGTCTTCAGTCCTGCTGGCACAGGGGTTTAACCCACTGCGCCACTGGGGGGCTCCCAGTTCCAGAGGTGGAAAGCAATTACAGAGAAGGCTCCCTCTCATTCCCACCAACCATGCTTGTGACAGGGGTGGGACTGAGAGCGGGTCTCCTCCGTTGACTGCAGTGCAGGAGATGGTCTATATAGGAAGATGCAACTGGACAAATAGCCTGGACCCAAACCATTTAGGGCTTTAAAAGTAACAACCAGCACATTGTATTTTTTCCAATTTTTTTTCATTGAAAGTATTTTGACTGGTTGGTTGTTATTCATTTTATGTCTATAATTACCGTTAACATTCTATCGATGTATATTTTAGAGTTGATTGATTTATTTGTGTTATTGTTTTATGTACTGATGATGTGAATTATGTCTTCCATTGATTTTATATATCTGTATTTATTGCACCATATGTATTGTTACATTACGAGTGTTTTGTAAGCCGCCATGAGTCCCTTTTGAGAGATTTTGGGGTAGAAATAAAGTTATATTATTATTTGTATTTAGCCCAGAAGCAGACCGGCAACCAGTGGAGCCCGTTAGTAACCTGGCTGCCGATCTCTCAACTAACTGTAGCTTCCAAACTATTTTCAAAGGCAGCTCCACATAGAGAGCACTGCAGTAGTTCAGACAGGATGTAATTAAGGCATAGACTACCATGGCCAGATCTAATGTCTCAAAGTATAGCCACAGTTGGTGCACAAATTTTAACTGTGTGAAGGTGCTCCTGGCCACCACTGACACCTGGGGTTCCAGGATCAACTATGAGTCCATGATCACCCCTAGACTGTGAACCTGTGCCTTCAGAGGGAGAGTGACCCCATCCAGCACAGGCTGTAACCTAATACCATGTTCTGCCTTACGACTGATGAACCTGTCTTGTCTGGATTTGCGTAATTTCAGCTTGTTGGCCCTCATCCCGTCCATCACTGATGGCAGGCACTGGTTCAGCACCAAAACTGCATCCTTGGCTTTTAATTTTGTGCAAAATTCCAATCACAGTATCCAGACAGGAGTTTAAGTCTGAGAGGTTTTAGCTTTCCCAGAACCTTGGATCCATGAAGAATCTGTAAATACAGAGGCCCAAATATAATTTTTCCACATAGTGGCCTGTGTTTTTTTTTAGTTTTTAGCCATTTTGTGCTCTTAAATGTTATTTGACTACAACTCCCATTATGTGTGATGATCTGCCATATGAACTGGGGATAATGGGATTACAACAGATTAGCACTTGTGGCTCTGAGGTTTGGGAAAAGTTAAATGGCTTTTTAAAGACAGACATCATATCCACAAAGCTTGTATCTAAATTCAAATGTTACTGTATCACAACTCCCATCAGTTCTAATCAGGAAGTCTAAGGATGAGGAATACAAGAGCTGTAGTCCAACATCTGGAGGGCCACATGAAACATGGAAGCTCAGATTTGGCCCATGGGCCACGAGTTTGACATGAGTGATTTAGAGCATCATTTAGAGTTCTTTCATTGAAAATAAGCATAGTGGGAAAGAGTTTCTAGAAAAAAGGGTGACATCAGGTCACACCTTCAAGAATTATCTCGCTCTCTTGAGGAAACCGGCTTTGAGCTGATGGATGATATGACTGCCAAGTGAATATGATGCAAAATTATAGCTTCAGCTGCCTAGACTTCATGTTTATCAAACTCGAAAAACAATGAAGATAAAACTAATGACTAATCATAATTCTAACAGGATTTTGGAGCCTACAAACATAAAAAAGCTCTTGAAACCATGTGTTACAATGAAAGGTTTGTTTTGAAATTTGATCATAGGTTTGCAATGCTCGAATCATGTAAATGTTACTGAAAATTAAATGGAAAAGAAAGGAAGAAATGCAATGAATCAGTGTTGTAATAATTTGGGAAAGTCTGAATCAAATGTGAACGACTACGTGGAACTCTGGAGAATCCATGTCAAATAAATTCTCTGAAAATTACTTTGTTTTGAAATGTTAAGCTGGAGGATCTGAGAACGAAGATGTAACAGTGAAACCACAAGAAGGCATTACATCATTAGACTCAGGACAATCATCAAACAACATCAGATGTTGGGTGTTAAGAGAAAATAATTTAAAAAATTAAGCTAGAACCATGTTGTTAGGCAATGATGCAGCCTTTCCAAGGAAAGTTTCTGTTAAGGCCTGACATGCGGCTCTAAAATGCTGATCCTGGTAAGACTAGGAGATGTGTGTAGTTAATACTATTAAGACCTGCTAAAGAAGTGCTTAAGGTTTCACTATAAAATTCCTGTGTTACACAGAAGCCTGTTACACTTGTAAAATTCCTCAAGCAGATGAGATTGCCATGGATAATTGGTTAAGTGTGAAATGGCTAAAAACATAAAGGACAAGACTGTAAATAGGTAAAAGCCTTTAAGAATTTTATGTATGATGATGTAGCACTATGGAAAACTATGTGATTAGGGAGACTGTGATTATGATGAATGTTACATGTAAACCAGTTTAGAAGGCTTATATTCTTATATGTATTACTTATTGCCAAGCCTATTAAAGATCAGAATAGAGGTAACATCACTGTCAACGTCCTGATATGTGATTACCTAATATAACAAGCCTTATATGCAATTTAATGGAATAATACTGCATTTCTTTGATTCTTAGCCACACTTTTTCCCTATATAAACATCTCTAAAAATGGGATGTGTCTTAGAATCGCAGGTATATCTTACGTTGTTGTTTTTTTTGTTGGTGGTACAGTAGTATAGAAATTAGGGTGCATCTTACAAGTAATGGCATCATTGTTAAAGAGATACGGTAATGTCTTACAGCTAATATCATGGAATATAACTAGGCTGCCCAGAAAATGCTTTATCTGTGGCTCTCCCTGAAGGAAATATGTGTGTGTGTATGTATCAACTGGTATTTATACTATCCATAGTGTCTGTACCTTCCCATATAAATATCCTGAAACTCCAAGACTTGAACATATTTGAATGGGATGTGGATGTTTATTTATTTCTAACAGGAGCGGGGTGCAGGGAGCATACAACTCCCTTGCTGAACCAGCTCCACTGGCTGCCGATATGCTACCGGGCTCAATTCAAAGTGCTGGCATTGGCCTTTAAAGCCCTAAACGGTTCTGGCCCAACTTATCTATCCGAACGTATCTCAGCCTATCAGCCCACCAGGACCCTAAGATCTTCCGGAGAGTCCCTTCTCTCTATCCCTCCAGCTTCAGAAGTGCGGCTGGCGGGAACGAGAGATAGGGCCTTCTCTGTGGTGGCCCCCCGGCTTTGGAACACCCTCCCTATAGAGGTACGATTAGCCTCTTCGCTGATGGTGTTTAGGAAGAGACTCAAAACATGGCTGTTCAAACAAGCATTCGGCTAATCTGTGGCAATTCGAATATTGATGACTAAGGACAGGAAACATGGACAACGAATTCTGGATTGCGATTTCAACTCGAGATATATGGGATTATTATTGGTGGCCCAATAATTTGTTATTGAATTTGTTATTATATGTGTATATGTTTTTAAATTGTAGATTGCTTTAACTGCTGTAAACCGCAATGAGTCGCCGTTCTAGGCTGAGATATTAGCGGTATACAAGTGTATCAAATAAATAAATAAATAAATATTTGTTTGTTTATTTATTTGCTATACTTGTATACCTCCCCTCTCAGCCCAGAGGCGACTCGAGGCGGTTTACATTTGGCAATCAATGCCCCACAAGATAAAATACAGTCAAAAACAATTACATATAGTAAAAACCATATAAAAACAATAAACAATAAAAATCATAAAATACAGTTCTCAGCATCTCATCATTAAAATCATTTTCCATTGCTTCGTTCCATGAGTCTCAATTAATCAGTTATACTGCGTCTGCAAATGCCTGTTCGAACAGCCAGGTCTTAACTCTCTTTTGAAATGTCAGGAGGGGGCCGATCTAATGTCCCTAGGGAGGGCGTTCCATAGCCGGGAGGCCACCAGTGAGAAGGCTGTCTCTCGTTCCCGCCAATCAGATCTGCGAAGAAGGTGGGACCAAGAGCAGGGCCTCTCCAGACGATCTTAACCACCTAGATGGTTCATAGGAAGAGATGCATTCAGACCGGTAAACTAGGCCAAAACCGTTTAGGGCTTAATTTGACCTGTCTTGTTTAGCCAAGTTGGATGACCAGAAGTTGATAAAGGTGATCCCAGTCAGGACCCGGAATTAACAGACAGTGACAAGGACCCTCAATCCCTCGGTCTAATAGATCAGATTGAGAAACCATGCCTTTTTCAGACAGATGGAATTGCACTTAAATCACAATTTCTTTAAATATTTATTCTGAGCTGTTGAGAACATACCAGAACTATTCCAAAATCTAGTTTCCTTAACTAAAATTTAGAAAGCAGGAAAGGAACTCCCAAAGATAACTGTTTTATATGTGCCACAGCCTGTGACAATTGGCTGGATAATCAAATGCCCATGTAAACTGCCTTTTCTATAAAAACCTAGAGCGAAGACAGGAAGACATAGTCCCTAGGATTATTTAAGATTAATTTAAGAGATGTATCAAGACACAAGAAGTACCAGATTACAGCCAAAAGAGATGTTGAAAGAGACCACTAAGGCTCACTGATGCAGGATGTCCATCCCTTTGAGACGATGGAGAGACAAAAAACAGATGTGGTGAGTAGGGAAGCATTTTAAGATCTTCCAGTAGCTGTTTAGGGATACCTAATTACTGTATGGCTAGGATAGATATATATGATTATACAGTATAAACAAGGGCTATTCAAACATTGCTTGAGGCGATTGCCCCTTTCAATAATAGATGTTATTGGATTATGAATGGTTTGAATACTAACATGAAACTCCAGATGAACTGTCACACACATACTGTCTTTATTAATGTTGACTTTCTGTTGAAAGGTGCAATAGCTCACAGAATAGGGCTTCACAGTCACCTACGGACCCACCACCAGGACACCGAACTTGGAGGACCATCATCCTTGGACTACAAGGAATTACCTAAGTAAGTAAGTAAGCTCACAGACCATCCCCGATCTAACAGCTCAAGCCAAAGCCTATAAACTAAATACAAGAAGCCCCAAGTTACAAACATCCAACTTACAAACAACTCATAGCTAAAAACAGATGTGAGACAACAGGAAGTGAGAGAAGTTTACCCCTAGGAAGGGAAATTCATTCCCGAAAGAGTCACCATGAGAAAAAGGTATCTCCACTGAAGCTTTCTTGGCAATCCTTGTTTCACAACAAGCCAAATTTGTTAAAATTCGATTCTCACAGGGACAGAAAGTGAGGTGAAAACATCTGAACAGGGACAGACAACAAAACAAACACCAACTCCTACTATTACTATAATACTTTATTTTTATATCCTGCCACTATCTCCCTGAAGAGACTCGGGGCGGCTTACATGGGGACCAAGCCCAACATATAGCAAAATTTACCATCTAAATCCGGGGAGAGGCGGATGAGCTCCCTCTACCAGCTCCAGCTCCTCATGTGGGGACATGAGAGAAGCCTCCCACAAGGATGATAAAACATCAAATCATCCGGGCGTCCCCAGGGCAACGTCCTTGCAGACAGCCAATTCTCTCACACCAGAAGTGACTTGCAGATTCTCAAGTCTCTCCTGACACAGCAAAAAAACAAACAAACAAACATCTAAAACACAGGTCAAAACATAATGACACTGTTAAAAACATAATAACATATAATATAACAAACAATATAATCAAAACAATTGTAAACGGCAAAATATAACAGGAATATGGTGGCATAATCAGATTAGAGAGAGCAGGGCATAGGCTTGTGCAAAAACCAAATATAGGATGGGCTGGTGGTAAAGTGCCAAATACAACTTTATTAGTATGCTATCTTCCCTATGCTACCCTAAATAAATAAATGTGTGTGTGTGTGTGTGTGTGTGTATGTATGTGTATATATATGTGTGTGCGTGTGTGGCTGGAGTTACACTTAAAAATATACCTGTTCCGATTTACAAACAAATTCAAGCTAAGAGCAAATCTACAGAACCTATTTTGTTCATAACTTGGGGACTGCCTGTATTGAGGTTCTAGGAATCATTATAAATTTTCCTCTACTTGGTTGAAAACCATTTTCTGTACTGGTTGGGAATGGTGAGATTCTGGGATTCAAAATATTTGCATAGGTGCAGAGCTGATTAGGATAGCTTGCCATTTCAAGAACCAGTTTTGTCCTTGCTGAAAATGTTAACTATTTATGAATTTATGCAGTATTGTATTTACTCAAATCTAGTGCACCATTGAATCTAATGTGCACATCCATTTTCAAAACCCTGAAGCCAAAAAAAGTATCTGTTGGCGAACCCTATCTATAAGCACTGGAAGAAAATGATATGTAAAAAAACCCCTCATAACACAGATAGAATGAACAAATATTTTTATTTAACGTTTATTAAGTTATACTATCTTATCTTAGGCAGTATTGAACAGGACTTGGATTTACCCTTCTGTGTCACAAAATTTAATATTTTGAGTCATTTTCTTCAAGTGAAATATATTTATTTCTTTTATTTATTTATGATATTTCTATCCCGCCTTTCTCCACAACGTGGACCCAAGCAGAATACAAACATTAAAATCCTTCAACCAGGAGAACAAAAAAAAAAAGCCATGATAATAGCAATCAACAAAATCCCACATTTCAGTTAAGACCATTACCTCCTCCCCCAAGTATCCCTCTTCCAACTCCTGCCATGGCTCAATGACTCTAAAGGATACACTAAACGTGAATCTTATAAAAATCATATCAACAAAATATGCATTAAGTTAAAACATCTTGGATAATTCAGAAATTTTGTCTTCTCTTGCAGACATGTAGGTGTCCACAACTGTGAGCAGATTTTCGTGGTATTTCCCCAAGCCGGACCGCAACCTAGCATAAATCTCCTAGAGTGGATGGGGGTAAAATTAAATATTAGTAAAAAAAATACATAAAGGAGGTGTAAGTATCCTTTTGCTAAGAACGTGTCATTTTTTTAAAATAGCAAAAACCTTTATTTCTGAAACATACTAAAATCACTGATTATATTTTCTTTGTACTAATAACCAAGGCTAGCAAGTACCTGCTCTTCCTGGCAATGTTGTCATGAAATTTTATAAAACTACCAGCCTCACATCACCCATAATAAATGTATTTGACCCATGTGATATACAACAAAATTAAAGGATAGTTACTACCATAATAGCAGCAACTTTAACATTATATCAAGCTGCTGTTGGTGGTATCACACCAGGCTTTTAAATCCAAGAACATACTCATAAGAAACACAATATTCTATTTATTTTTATCATCAAGATCTAGTAGGTTACCTTCCTTGGAAATTGCACACAGGGAACTAGGTATACAATAAACCCTTACATTATGGTTTGGTATGTGTTCAAAGTGATGTGTTTGTGCATGCATATGCTGGCACAGCGGGTTAAACCACGGAGCTGCTGAACTTGCTGACCAAAAGGTTGGCGGTTCAAATCCAGGGAGCAGGGTGAGCCCCTGCTGTTAGGTCCAGCTTCTGCCAACTTAGCAGTTTGAAAACATGCAAATGTGAGTAGATCAATAGGTACCGTCTGCAGGAAGGTGAACGGTGCTCCATGCAGTCATGCTGGTCACATGACCTTGGAGGTGTCTATGGACAATGCTGGCTCTTCAGCTTAGAAATGGAGATGAGCACACACCCTCTCCCCTGAGTTGGACACAACTAGACTTAATGTCAGGAGGAAACTTTACTATAGTGAGATAACATAGTTTCAAGATAAAGGGATGTTTTACTTTTTTTGCTTCATATAATCCGAACAGATCTTCAAAAAAGAACTAGGCAGCTATCTGCTGGGAATGTGATTGGACCCAATGGTCATGGGCCCCCTTCCAACTCAATGATTCTGTGAATCTTATAATGTTTCGGATTTCTGAGCAAAAGGCACATTATGATGAAAGTCAATCAGGTTTCTTTAAAGTTTCTAAGCTTATCCAGCACGATGGAGCGGCAGGTACTAATAAGCATTTACTCACCTGAGCTTTTATCTTCTCTTTTTCAGCATTGTCATTTAGCTCCTGAGTAGCAGCTTTGAAACACATGATTTCTGCCTGAGTTCTTGACATTTTTTCCCAGACAGCACTTCTTTTTTCCTGTAATTTGCTGCAATCCCTAGAATATAATCACATATAATACTTTAAAATTGTGACAGAAAAGAAACATGCCACTACCTTTATTGGTGCCCATTGTTTTTAGAGCTTCAAAAGAAGCAATTTATACACAGATGTGCTAAAACTCAGTTATTGCATTCCAAACAGACTTAACTGAAGTTGCACTCAGGTCTTCCATAGTAGTTTCTGCTTAAAAATTCAAAAATATTACAGTTTTCCTGGACAAATGCGTTATTTTGGTGATAAAGAAGGAAAGGTAAACTTTTTGCAATCTTTTTCTGCTACTCGAGAAGGCAGGGATAAACACTTAATGAGGTTTGAAAGCCTTTCTTTTTAGAAGAAAATACCATCCCAGTTTCAGGATAAGGGCACCTAACAAAAGAACCCTAACTAGAAACATGAAATAAGACAAGCATAATTAGTCAAAAATAAAAATAAGCTATTCACTATCATAGCAAGGAAAAACACTTC
The DNA here is from genome assembly GCF_025583915.1 of Anolis sagrei ordinatus. NCBI lineage: Eukaryota > Metazoa > Chordata > Lepidosauria > Squamata > Anolidae > Anolis > Anolis sagrei. The sequence continues at coordinate 119,801,363 of NW_026847438.1, forward strand.
ATTCATGACAAAAAGAAGGCATGGACTTCACAGTCAGCCCAATTTTCCTTTCTCTTGCAGTAATAATATAATAAAACTTTATTTATATCCTGCTCTATCTGCCCGAGGGGGACTTAGGGTGGTTTCCAAATAACATCACTGAAACATACAAAGTAAACAGCATAACATAAAATTATCACAATAACACATGTATATTAAAAATAATCCTGCCTGTTCATAGCAATTAAAAAGCCGGGCCAAGGCTACTGCAAACTCAAAATATGAAGGGGCTGGGAATTAAGTACAGTAGATAAATGCAAACAAGAGTGAGATATGCCTCTGTTTTTTCAGGCCAATTGTTTTAGTAGAGCCTGTAAGTAACGTTGCAAGCAGTAGTATGGGTGCCAGGAGGGGAAAAGGGGTTACTCGTGAGCAGGAGTCTGATGAGGAACAACAGAGGAAAAGGATTCGGGATATACTTATGGCACCTACAGATGAGGACTCATTTGAGGGGTTCTCTGGGGATGAAGGGTCAATGAGTGAAGGAGAGAAGGGAGATGCAATGGATGGGAATAGAGGAAAAAAGAGGGTTACTCGGGAGCAGGAATCGGATGAGGAGCTTACGGCACCTACAGATGAGGAATCATTTGAGGGTTTCTCTGGGGATGATGGGTCACAGAGTGGGGAAAACGGGGATGACACTGTGGATTGGACTAAAGTAAAGGAAGTGCAAGCTATTTGTGCGGAGCCAACATCTAGTGATACATTTATGGGATTCTCTGGAAGTGAAGACTGGCAATCAGGGAATACAACTGAGTCTTGGGGATCTAAGTCTTGACAGAAGATGGAGAAAATGGAGGGATGGGCGTAGGACTTCACGTGAAGAGTTGGGAGCAGCTGCAAGGGATGATCATGGGACGGTGGTCAGTTCATCTTCTGATGATGATGATGTGTAATAAAAGTGGGTTCAGGAATGGGGGATCTTTGCAGAAGGCAAGGTGTTGGTATACGTTCGTGCATTGGGTACTGTCTGGACTTGTCGCTGCCTGTTCCGTGTTCGGCATTGGGTTTGGGATCTGCAGGTTGCTGCTCCTGTTCGTGTGTGCTTTCGACTCGGCTTGGATTCTCGTGAGTGTGGATTTCTCCCTTCCTTAACCTTGGACCAGCTTGACTACGACACTGCTTCTGTGGACTTTGGAACTTTGCTACTTCTGATTCTGCTTGCTACGACCCTGGACTTCGCTTGACTTCGCTTTCTTTCCTGCGGCTTCATTGCTTTGTTAACCATTTACATGCTGTGCCTTTTTGTGTGACTTCGGAGTATTGTGTTTGATTCGGTTCTTTTTTCCAGATAATCCGGATTATACTTTGGTTAACCTTTTCAAACCAGGACTGGTTTTACCTTTGAGTTTTGACCAGAGGCATTGAGTTAAGTGTCTCTGAGGCTTTTGCTTTGCTTTAATAAACTCTGTTTTGGAACTAACTCTGAGTCTGGCCCTTTAAGGCGTCTGTGATTCCGACACTAATGGTGTAAATATCTGGCAATGCTTGAAGCACAAGAACACGTGTCTCACCTAAGCACAAACGACAATGGGAATACTCATCGTTCCCAGGGATCTTACCCTCACTGCCCAAGCATTTCTTTTGAAATGGATGACACTGACAATTAGATGGATCATTAAGATCCAGGAATAATACTGAACACAAGATCCGATTGTCAAAGTCATGAATCCCAAAAAATTAATGAAGAAAAATATCAATAAGAGCCAAGGTTTCTATGCACTGCTGCTGAGGTGGACAAAAAGTGAAGCTATGGTAGTGCCCAACTTTTTTATGTCACAATGGAAAGTGGGTGAGAGGTATCACCAAAAAGTATCTCTTAAAGCTCTAGGTTCCAACATGCATTGCACAGGTTCAGCAACTCCCAATGCTGTGAGTAACAAAGACCACGAAAAAAAACCTGGTTCTTCTCCACTGGGTCTTCTCCAGCCTATAATCCCTTGAAATACCTGGACTGCCATGTTTCTTACCTTTTTCTTACAGAAAAGTAAACTTTAGTCTCAACCAGAATGTGGTTCAAGGATTCCCTAAAAGGACTGTTATCCAGAAAGGGATGAACTTGAGATTCTACTTGGAGCTTGAGTCCACATTCCAGTTTTTGAACCATACCTCTACAGATGCCAGCTAAACACTGGAACTAAACTGGATAGTGTCTACAGTGCAAAGGCTATCACCTTCATCAGTTCGTTCATTATCTGTCTCAGTTTCATCTCATTGTTATAAATTCCCTTTACCATCTTCCTGGTTCACAGATTCTCTGGATATGATGAAAATTGAGGTTGCAGCTTTAAGGAGTCCCCGGTTTCAATATCTGCGGTAATCTTTGTCAACATTATTAAAATAACTGGCCAAAGTTATAAGAATTGACAAGTGACCATGTAAGAGGAGAAATTGGGTTTGTATTTGGTTTTATTGATTTTATTGATTTTATGGTTATAATGTATATTTGTTGTTAACTGTGTATTGATGTAATTTTGTGTATGATTGTTTTAGGATGCAGGCATCGAATTGTGCCTTTGCTTTTGTAAGCCGCCCTGACTCCCCTTCGGGGTGAGAAGGGCGGGGTAAAAGAACCCCAAATAAATAAATAAATAAATAAATATATATATTTTTTGCATGTTTCAGATTTGGCCTGTTGGGGTCAGGCTTGCTCCACGCTTCTCTTACTACCAGCAGCCCAATTTCTTCTTTCTTCGTCCAAATGCACAATTTTTCCCTTCTCAACCAGCTCAATTCCTCCTTTGTCTAAGTTTTGGCCACATTTTTCATGATCCCCACCATTCACCTATGTGATACCAACTTTAAGCTTTGCTCTAGAGCAGCAGAACATCAGCTTGCTTCATCTTCAATATCCCTTCAAATGGCGATCGTGTTACATAATACCAACTTTAAGCTTTGCTCTAGAGCAGCAGAACACCAGTTTGCTTCTTCAATATCCCTTCAAATGGCTATCATGTTATCTCTTAATCTTCTCTTCACTAAGTTACACATACCCTGCTCCCTAAGTCGCTCCTCATACAACATGGTTTCCAGAACTTTGACCACTTTCGTCACTGTCCTCCAGACACATTCAGTTTCTCAATATCCTTCTTGAACTATGATGCTCAGAAATGAACACAGTATTCCAGGTGAGGCCTGAACAAACATCAAAAAGTTTTCCTTTCCTACCCAATTGGAATGAGTGAAAGAAACAACTCACCCAAAGGATATTCATTCCTCTGTTCCCTATTGGAAAAGAGTAATTTGCACCCAAATTCACTGAAAAACTAAAGGATTTAAATATGAGTTTGAAAAAATATTTTCTATACCTGTCACCTTTTTCTGATCTATTTGATTAATTCTTTCTATCATCTCAGCATAAAGCACCACCATCTGTTGCTTTAAAAAAAAAACCCTCATGTTGTAAATGGCATCAAAGAGGAGGAAAAAGAATGCATTGAGCAAATTCTGTTTCTCTTTTGGACTGAGAAATGATGGGACATTCTTTCCTCATTTTCTAATAGGCCTCGAAGTGTTTAATAGTCAGATGTGGTAGAGAAGGTATGAAAGATTAAGGCAAGAAAAGTAGGCTTTTGTTCAAAGTCTTTGCCAAGATGTGACTTTCTCAACAATGCTGAAAGTATGAAGTGGCATTAAACTAAAAATACTGAAACTGACATTGATACAATAGTATTAACCACCTCTCAATAATAAAACCTGCATCAGTTAACCCAGTGATTCCCTGGTTTTATTAACCAGGGGCTACTGTCCAAAATTAGTATCAAAAGGGTTAAGAATCAATTTTTGGTCAACTTTAGATTCAGTTTGGTTATTGGGGGAGCTGATTCAGAAACTTGCATTAGATAGATCATATCAACTCTAGTTTCTGATACAGAACACATGCCATCCAGTGGTCGCCATACAGAAAACTATATTTAATAAGCCTCGGTACTATAAGAGGGTTTTGCAAGACCAATCACTCTGGTTGCAACGGTGTAGTGAGGCCACTGACCACAAGTTGGGAACCACTGTGTTAACCAATATACTTACTTTCAATATATGCTTTCTTTAAGATGCTAGTTTTAAAGTATATTAAGACATTTGAACAGACCAGATAGGATAAAAATAAATTTTAGACATTCATACTCTGTTATTGCCTGCTTGCGTTGCTCGGTATCTTCACGTATTCTGTTAAGTTTGATTTTGAGAGTGTTGACTTTTTCCCTTTTAAGAGTAACCATCCTTTTCAAAGACATTTCATCGGTCTTGCCATTCTTTAATGCACTCTGGCTATTCTCTATTTGATCCTGTAGTATTCGAATCTGGAATGAGAATATTTGGAGAGAAAATCAAGAATTAATTATAGCCATTTTCTCTATCAATACAGTTTAAACAAAATGCTACAAAGCAATCAAACACAAAGTACTGAAAATATTAAATTGTTCTGTGAATGAGATTCACAAAACGAAAAGGAATGCTTATATAGGAGATCCCTAGCCTATGAACAAGAAGAGTTTGGTAGGTTTGTTCTTAAGTTGAATATGTATGTAAATTGAAAGCAGGGGTCCTCAAACGTTTTAAACAGAGGGCCAAGTCACAGGCCCTCAAACTGTTGGAGGGCCGGATTATAATTTGAAAAAAACATGAATGAGTTGCTATGCACACTGTACATATCTTATTTGTAGTGCAAAAAAAACTTAAAAACAATACAATAATACAATAATTAAAATGAAGAACAATGTTAACAAATACAAACTTAGTATTTCAATGAGAAGTGTGGGCCTACTTTTGGCTGATGAGATAGGATTGTTGTTGTTGTTGTGTGCTTTCAAGTTGTTTCAGACTTAGGTTGACCCTGAGCGAGGGTCAGGTAAATGACCTTGGAGGGCTGCATCCGGCCCCCGGGCCTTAGATTGAGTACCCCTGTTTTAAAGTGTTATTCCAGCTATTTTTTTTAAGTTTTAGATAGGAGAAGGAAGAGCAAACATTCCTGTAATGTTGGCTTTGGCTGCCTGTGGCCGTTCAGAAAATTTCACTTCACTTTCTGGGCCAATTGGATTTTGAAAACTTTGGCTTGTTGCAGAAACAAGGATTGGCGAGAAAGCTTCAGTTGAGACCCTTTTCCCATGATAACTCTTTCAGGAGTTAGTTTCCCTTCAGAGGAGTAGATTTTTCTCACTTCTGGTAGTCTCACCCCTGTTAAGTATGAGTCATTTGTAAATAGGATGGTTGTAACTTGGGGACTGCCTGCATTAATGCAAGAGGCATCCTTGCACAGAGGATAGCCTATAGGCTTCCATCCTTCAGCTTCTTTTTGAGGACTCAGCTCTGTAACAGAGAGTAAGGTATGGAAAGGTTTGGGCAATACTAATATTTGCCTATCTTTTGAAGTAAGCAACAACTGTGTCCCTGAAGCTCACTAGGATTTGTGCTAAAACACAGGCGGACAACCATGGAAGGTTCAGGGACCATGACTGTCTCATTTGATTCGTACTATCTTCCTCACAAGAGCTATATTTGCTCATTTTCTTCAAAACTGAAGGTCCACGTGTTTAAAATGTACTGGTGGGGTAAGCATTTACAAGGGTTATCCAGAAAGTAAGGTTACAAGGTGCATCTTACAAATAAGGTTACAAGGTACAAGGAATTTTTGCAGGGGAAGTTGGTATCACTGCTATTTGCAGGAAGCCAGCAGAAGTGAACAAGCAGTGCCAGTAGTCAGTAGCTCATCAACTGGCCTTGTGGTGAAGGGTAGAGATGAGTGTCCTAATTCAGTTTCTCTCCTGTAATACGCTGTAATACGCTACCTAAATACTAAGGGCATGAACTCCGCTGCGATTCATCATGAGAAAATTGTGGTGTCAGTGTTTTGGGTCAGAAAAGGAGTTCCGCTCGTTCATTTTTTGGAAAGAAGTGACACAATCAATGCTGCAAAATATTGTGAGACCACGAAGAAACTTCACAGAGCCAAAACAAATGTTGTGGGACAGTGGGAGTCTTTCTCTTTCATGGCAATGTGCGTCCGCACACCGCTCATGCAACACCAGAGTTGTTGACTTCATTTGGTTGGGATGTTTTAAGCCACCCCTCTCACAGCCCCGATCTTGTACCCAGTGACAATCATCTGATCACTAAATTGAAGGAACACCTGGGTGGGAAACACTTTTCAAACAACAAGGTGAAAATCGAAGTGACAAACTGGCTGAAAAAGGTGGAGGGAGACTTCTATGACACAGGCATCAAAAAACGTATTCCACAGATGATAAAATGTATCGAACTGAACGGTAATTATGTGGAAAAATAATGTAATACTATAATGTAATGTAAATCCACATATGTTTTATTAAAATAGATTTATTCTTTGTATTTCAAAAAATCTTGTAAACTTACTTTCCGGACATGGAGAAGTAATTCTGTATATTTTGTTTTGAGTCAAAGGAGTGGCTATAGGGCTCTACAGAAGTGACTATAGGCCCCATCTACTCTGCATAATTACCTCCATTAAATTAAAAAAGAATATCTGCTGCTATCTCTAGCATTGACTTGAGATAGCAGCCAACAGAGCTAGGATGGGAATTTTTGCTGACCAGGTTAGGCCCAAGGCCCAATGTTATTTTATAGGATAGCTGTCAAGATATAGTAACTTCTCACATCACTAATCAAGCATCCTAAAAATACAGACATATCTCAGCTAATGAAATAGGCATGTTTGTGGACAGAGGAAAAAAAACACCCAGAAATGTGATACCAGAGACAGAAATAAAAAGGATGATAGATTTCTACACCATGAAAAGGTAGAGCAGTTCAATATATTTTACCAAACTTTTGTCCAAAATGCATAATATACACTTGTGGACTGAAACCAACTGATGAGTAAAACAAAATTAATTTTTATTGTTTTATTATTTATTGTTTTAATGATTGCTTATGTACTGCCTAATTATGATTTGTGCTTAATTGTGGTTTTATTATTGTAACTGTTATGGATTGGCATCGCGTCAGTGTCCAATGTAAGGCATTGAATTTTGCCAGCTATGTACCCCCTAGCGGTATATAAATACTGTAAATAATAATAATTCTAATGATCTAGAGACCACTCGGATCCTTCTTCCAAAACCCACTCCAAGATTATTTTTTCCTTCATCACCTTCCACTTTTCTGTTTTGGCGGTAAAACTTACATATCTATTCTTTTTTAATATACTGGAGGTAGTTGGTGAGGCAGGCTTATTTACTTTCCATTTTCCCTGATGTTCTATTCATGCATCTTCAGAAATAGTTTCTGGAGGCAGCTGCTATTCACATTGCCTATTGCAGTGGTTCTCAAGCTGTGGGTTCCCAGATGTTTTGGCCTTCAACTCCCAGAAATCCTAACAGCTGGTAAACCGGCTGGGATTTCTGGGAGTTGAAGGCCAAAACACCTGGGGATCCACAAGTTGAGAAACACTGGCCCTATTGTAAGCAGGCACACTTCCAATACAGTAGGGTCAACTAGAGTGGAATCCTATTCTGTTTCAGCTCAAGCTTTATTGCATTGTTTACTATAGACACACCATTGTAATCTGTAAACAAATGCTAGTGTTTTTTCAACCCACTTTCACCATCCTCCTAATGCTGATACTGCTAAAAAAAAAAACCTGCCAGCTTGACAGAGGAGGAAAAGTAAGGGGTTAGACAAGCATAAAATATTTTGTTAAAAGGAGGCTTTGTTAACTGAGGTATGAGTGCATTCATCAGTGCATCAACCCATCAACCAGGCAGCAAAAACCAGAGGCACTTTCTTTCAAAGTATGTGCTGCTATATACAGGGTTAGTCAAAATGAATAGGCCAATAAGAAAATTAATTTTAGACGAATGTATGTTTATTGTAACCAAACTACAGCTACGTAGCGACAGATAAACTATCAAAGTTTTGTCTCACCTTCAGAGATGTTCGATATGGGCGCCCCGTGTGACACGGCAGATGTCCAAGCGATAGTCCAGTTCATTCCACATCCGTTGCAGCACATCCGACGTAATGGCATCGAATGCAGCAACGTCTGGGAAGGTGTTCGTTGAGGTCCTAACCCTAACCCTAACCCTAACCCTATCCCTAACCCTAACCCTAACCCTATCCCTAACCCTATCCCTATCCCTAACCCTAACCCTAACCCTATCCCTAACCCTAACCCTTGAAATTCTCGCTGGACCGTAATTACTGACATTGTTTTAGCAAATGTCATCACACAAAACGCCTTCTCTTTGCTTGATTCCGCCATTTTGAAAACAGCGACCCCTAGCGACGCCTAGCGGCATTAACGTACATGTGTGTTGCTCAAAAAAAACTTTGATAGTTTATCTGTCGCTACGTAGCTGTGGTTTGGTTACAGTAAACATACATTCGTCTAAAATTAATTTTCTTATTGGCCTATTCATTTTGACTAACCCTGTATATTGAGAGGCAACCATAATTTAAATCCAGCCTTGTTCTGATTCCCCATTTTTGATATAGGTATTGCTGTATTCTGGTTATTACTCAGAACAAAAAGAGCAGCATGTTTCTCAATGCCGATTTAGTACCTTTTCTTTAAACCAATCTGGCACTTAATTCAAGTTATGTTCACACCAGAATGTACTGTGTTCCAACATGTTTGTATGATAGGTTCTACATGCTAAATGGAATTCCACATGCATTAATACAAACCTCTGCCAATATCGTTGAAAATTTATCTGTATTTGTTGCTTGCATTTGCATTTTCCTTTGGTACAACTGGAGCTCCTGTTGGTAGGATGGAAAGAGCTCTACAAGGTCTCTGTAAGCTTCATACTTCTCCGTTACCTCTTGCTTTATAATTGGAAAAAAAATTAAGCAGAATTTTAGTATCTAAATTTGCAACCAGTGCTTGGAAAGGGAGAGGGGGTTGGTTAAATCTGACATGTTTAGGCATTTTCTAAATGGTGGTAAATTATTTTTCCTGAAGAATATGATACTGAATTTATAGTTTTTTTTCTTATCTGTGTATAAGATTAAAGATTAAAATCAGAAAAAAATACCAACAAAGGACAAACTGTCATATCTGCATACTAATTCAATCATAATATTTTCATACTATATACAAAATCCACCCATCCCTTTATTTATATCCTGCCTTTCTCCCAGGCTAGACTCATTATACCTTACAAAAAGACAAAAATACAATTAAAACACTTTTTTTTGCACCAGGAGCAACTTGAGAAACTGCAAGTCACTTCTGGTGTGAGAGAATTTGCCTTCTGCAAGGACGTTGCCCCGGGAACACCCGGATGTTTTACCATCCTGTGGGAGGCTTCCCTCATATCCCTGCATGGGAAGCTGGAGCTGACAAGAGGAGCTCATCCCGCTCCCCAGAGCCCCGGTGGCACAGTGGGTTAAACCCCTGTGCCGGCAGGACTGAAGACCAATAGGTCGCAGGTTCGAATCCGGGGAGAGGCGGATGAGCTCCCTCTATCAGCTCCAGCTCCCCATGCGGGGACATGAGAGAAGCCTCCCAGAAGGATGATAAAAACATCAAATCATTCGGGCGTGCCCTGGGCAACGTCCTTGCAGATGGCCAATTCGCTCACACCAGAAGCGACTTGCAGTTTCTCAAGTCGCTCCTGACACAACAAAAAAAAAATCCCACTCCCCGGGTTCGAACTGCTGACCTTTTGGTCAGCAGTCCTGCTGGCACAAGGGTTTAACTCATGGTGCCACTGGGGGCTCCACAATTAAAACACATAGGAAGATTCTCTGTGTATGAAGTATCATCGCCTAAATAAGATGACCAAAAGATGGTAGTGTACACTGGCAACTTCTGTAATGTGCTGTACCATTCAGCTACGTTTACAAGAATTTTGGAAACTCCAATTAGTTCAAAATATAGTAGCAAATTGGTTACAGGTACATCCAGGAAGAAGAACATCATACCAATATTAATATCAGTCCGCTGGTGGTCAATCAGTTTTCAGGAAAAATAGAGTTGCTTATTAACTTTAAAGCCCTATTGGGTTTGGGTCCAAGTTTCCTGCAGGATTTCCTCCTCCCATACAATTTGCCCCATTCATTCAGGTGCTCTAAGAGAGGCTTATCCTGTCAATTTTGAATTTTGCATTTTACATGCTGTTAGTATTACAGTTTAACTTTTGTATTTGGTATGTTAATACATATTTTGAGTTTTTATATATGTACTTTATGGAAATGTGTTTTAACTATGCTGTACCCCAACTTAAGCTGTAAGGAGAGATGGGTAACAATGACAATATTACTCACTTCTGAAACTGGTAATAAATAAAGGTCCAAAGACAGCCTAGCAGCAAGTCTCACCTTCTCTCTCTTGAGTTTCTCAAGTGTCTGATTCAAACTATCTTTGCGGCGATCCAGCTCTTCTGGAGATTCTGTTATCTTTGACTTCAGTTGTTCTTGTTCTTCTTTTAGATTACATATGGTCAATTTTAGCTCATTCTAATTTACAAGAGACATAATGCAAAGCTCATCTTAATGTTACACCATTTTAGGTTTCTTGTCACAAAAAAATGTGTTGCTTAAACTAGTCTCACACACACAAGCCCAATCAATGTTTATGGAATCCCCTCTGATCAGTAAACAAATTAACTTGATTTGCCACGGTATCCAAAAAAAGACTTCCACTTTTCTGCAAATTCCTTGGAAAGCAGTAATAGGAGAATAATAGGTAGCTGTTTCATTTGTTTCTTAATTTTCAAATTCTAGGTCAAGTCTGAGAAATCATTTTCATTTCTGTGAAAGCTGTGTTACTCAAGACTTTATAGAGTACATACAGCTGAATTCAGTCACTTAAACCTTCAAATATTTGGGTTACTGTGAGTTTTTCAGGCTGTATGGCCATGTGCCAATAGCATTCTCTCCTGACATGTCACCCGCATCTGTGGCAAGCATCTTCAGAGGTTCTGTTGACAATGACACACACACACACACACACATATATATAAATAAATGTAATGTTCGTTTGTGGGATTAACATAACTCACAAACCACTGGATGAATTGACACCAAATTTGGACACAATACACCTATCAGGCCAACAAGTGGCCTTCACTCATAAAAATATTGGAAAACACAGCAGAAGAGACTTAAAAGACAAAAAAAACCAAAAAATACATTACAACGCATGCGCAAAACCACATATATGTTGGCATTTAGCGCAGAAGTTTTGTACAGGCTTGGTAGAAATCATGGACTCTAGAGACTTCTGGTTACAAAGCAGGTTCAATTTACTTAGAGCGGTCCATTCCAGTAAGCGACAAAACATGAAGAACACAATAGGCAGAACAAAGGAAGTAGAAGAGTAAACAATTCTGCAGCTGCTTGGCTGCTTGGCAGATATCAGATACTCCCTAATTTCTTTCACAACTCAGCTCAGAGAGTATCTCAGGGCTACTATCTCACAGCCTCAGACATAAACATACATCACAGCAATACAATCTTATGGCATCCATATTGCAACTACATGAAATTACATTTAAAACACATTACATACTTCAACATACTCTGACAATATATACACACATACACACACAAAACACATATACACAGACTAGGCCACAGCAACGTGTGGCAGGGGACGGCTAGTCTATATAAATAAAAATGTAATGTTAGTTTGTGGGATTAAAATAACTCAAAAACCACTGGACGAATTGACATCAAATTTGGACACAATACACCTAACAATCCAATGAGTATCCATCACCCCCTAAACACACACACACACAAAACTCCAGCGGAACAGACTTAAAAACCCCAAAATACACCATATATACATATACACATACACTCATATACATATACACATGCACACATTCATATACACGTGTGTGTGTATATATATATATATATGCACAAACACACACAAATATATACATATACACACATACATATACACACATATATACATATACACATGCATACACATATACATACACAAATATGCATATAAACAAGCAAACACATATACACAATATGCATGTAGACATACACACACACACACATATGCAAACACACATATATACACAAGTATATACACACACAAAACACATATGCACAGACTGGGCCAAAGCAACGCTTAGCAGGGGATGGCTAGTGTGTGTCTGTCTGTCTGTCTGTCTGTCTGTCTGTCTGTCTGTCTGTCTATCTATCTATCTATCTATCTATCTATCTATCTATCTATCTATCTATCTATCTGTGGAACATCCAGGATTGGATTAAAAACCCTTGTCTGTTGAAGCAAGTGTGAATATTGCAATTAGCGAGCTTGAATAGCATTGAGTAGCCAACAAGCTGCAAAGTCAATCACTCAGGGTATCTGCATAGGGAAGCTGTTAAAGAAACATAATCTACAGACCCACCAAGAAAATTCAACAAATGCTGTGTTCAACATGGCGAAAGAGGAATCCTCTAACCTCTGTAGGAGTCTACTGTATACCGTGCAGCTGTCTACATAGAGACCACACCCAGACACAAATCAAAGAACATGAAAAGCACTGCAGACAAATTCAACCAGAGAAGTCAGCTATAGCAGAGCACGTAATAAACCAACCTGGACACAGAATATTACTAATGAACACAGAAATTCTGGATCACTCTGACAACCATTATGTCAGACTACACAGAAAAGCCACTGAAATCCACAAGCACGTGGACAATTTCAACAGAAAGGATGAAACCATGAAAGTGAACATAATCTGGTTACCAGCATTTAAAAAAAAACACCACTATCAAGACAGTAAATAATGAACACCACTCATAAACAGGAGAACTCCAGACAATAAACAATCAAGAACCAGCTAACACCTTGCAAACAGAGGATGCCTCCAGGCAATAAAGCCCAGGCTATTTATTTATTTAAAACATTTATATTCCACCCTTCTCATCCCGAAGGGGATTCAGGGTGGAGCACAGCATATACACAGCAAACATTCAATGCCGGGACACAAATTCACATGCAATACATAAACATTAAAGAAATTTATCAAAATATTAAAATACACCATTTAAAGCCGTCCTAGTTATCCACGTCAAATCTATCTCTATGCAGAGACCCTCACTGACTGACTTTGCAGCTTCATGGCTACTCAATGCTATCCAAGCGTGCTAGTTACAACATTCCCACTTGCTTCAATAGAGAAGGGCTCTTTCTCCCATCCTGAACATTCCACAGATATATATGCATTCCACTTGCTACACTGCCAAGAGAACCTCTGAAGATGCTGGCCACAGATACAGGCGAAAAGTCAGGAGAGAATGCTTCCGGAACATGGCCATACAGACCAAAAAACTCACAGCAACCCAGTGATTCTGCCCATGAAAGCCTTCGACAACACTTCAAATATTTATTTTATAATTTAAGATGATATTGTATTGCACAGATTACACCGTAATTACATATTATTTTAATACATTATCTCAAGAGTGGATAAGGGCAGCACTTCTCATACTATCTGATGTGTGTCGGGAGGCAGCATTTTTCTCAATCTGCCAATGACTAGGATATTTTTACCATGGACCACAATTCTAAGTATCATTAGTTCAGGGGATTGAAAAGTGTTCTCAAAGCACCTAAATTACTAACTGCCTGTATTATTCCCATCAACAGAAATTCTGAGTTGGCAAATCTTAGAATCAAGGAGGTGGAAGAGACAAGTGCCATTCTGTTTAATTCCCTTCTGCCATGCCAGAACACACAAAGCAGGCCAGACAGATAGCCACTTAGATTTTGCTTAAAAACCTCCAGAGGAGGTCCCATCATGCTTCCAGGCAGCATATTCCACTGCCAAACAGCTCTTGCCATCAGGAAGTTCTTTCAGGTTTTTAGGTGGATCCTCTTTTCTTGCTATTTGAATCCATTGCTCCCTGTCCTAAATTCTACAGCAGCACAAAACAAGCTTGTTCACTCCTCAATATGACATCCTTTCCTATATTTAAACATTGTTATCATGTTGCCTCTCGTCTTAAGGGAATTTGAACATGGTACAAATATGGAGGTGGTTTCAAAACACTGCATATACATGACACCTACATCTTTTGCAAATCATGGTTATACTTAATTTTATTTTTCAAATCCTGTTGAGATCTACTTACTACTTTTTTGGTTTTTTCTGCAACTTCTGTTCTCTTTTGGTGGATCTCTTCTTGCAAATTACTCTATCAGAAAGAACAAGATTTTTGTCAGCTGAGACAAAAAAACCCACAAATTATTCTATTTTGTATTGTATTTTAACTTGATTTTTTCCCATCAAATGTTGTATTTCAGTTTATGCTGTCTTTTAAAAGAAAGCTACAGACAGAGGCAAAATGCTCATGAAGTGGCCATGGAAAGAATAAATGTAGACACTAGAATAAATATTGGCGCGAATAATAAGCTATAACAGTATTAACACGTAAAAAAATGTTGATTGAGATTATCATCATCATCTCATTTTTCATTTATATGCCGTCTTTTTTTCTATTTATATGCCGTCTTTTTTTCAACTGCCTTGCTGGAATGCAAGGCAGTTGAAAAAAATAAAACAGTACAATATGGCCAAAAACATGAACAAGAACATGCCCACCCTGGCAATTTGAAAGCCAGTGATACTACTCCATGTTAGCAAACCTGGGAGAATGCTGAACAGAAGAAGAAGAAGAACTTTATTTTTCTACCTCGCCTCCATCTCCCCGAAGGGACTCTGGGTGGCTTACATGGGGCTCAAGCCCAAGGCAGAATACAATTAAAAACAAAGCAAAAACAATTATGACAGCATGAAACAGCGTAAAACAACATAACAATAATAGCTAGCAACAATAACTGCAAACTAATTTTGGAGGGTGGGGGGAGGAAAGACCACTACATGAACTAATTAAAGGATAAGTGGTTTAGTAAGGTGGATAACAATGTAGAACAGCAAAGGAAGGGACAAGGAATAAGCTCTTCCTTGAATAAGAATACTATCAAAACCTTCCTACAACTTGCAACTGTATATACTTTCAAATATCCTGAGTAAGACATGGACTGTACTGATCCACAAAGTAACAGTAATTCAGAGGTCAATATTTCCAATGTTAAGATACTACCTATTGGAGAGAAAATGCTAGACTAGACTAACTTTCTGTATTAAATGGATTTCAAGACACACACCGCTTTCTGTCGATAATCTTGGTTGAGTTTTTGCTGCAGCTCCTGAATATCTTGAGATAGTTCCTTGAATTCTTCTTCTTGATCTGGAGGAACAGTACTAATTGCGCAAAAAAATAAAATCACTATGTGCACAGAAGCACATACCTACACTTTAATTATTCTTTCCCTTATTAGAAAAACTCACTTTTTAATGGATTTTTCTTACAATTGGCAGAAACAACACAAATACATTTCCTCTAAAGTCCCATATTGTTTTGCATTACCAAGAAAACTGATACCACCTTCTGCATTTCTTGGAAGCAAAAACGAACAATTTCTTTAAATACAATGTATGCAGATCTCATGTGGATAAGTTGCATAACTTTAGCTACAATTGTATGAGTGGTCAACTGTGTTCTTACACAATTGGGTTTTGTACCTGCACACACCCATTCACAAAATGTTCCAGAACTCATTAGATTTTGGTGGGAACCCCACTCCTTTTGGACACTAGCATAAAGAGTGGCAACAGGTACTTCCCTCAGTTGGGGCAGCAGATCTGCAGAAAACCACTCAAAGAACTAGTTACAAGGTGGCAACCTATTCTTTTTCTTTATAGCGCACCTACACCTGTATGCCTTGTTGGACAATTGATCCCAGCTGGGGACAGAGTATAGAGAGGCCACAGTGGCCATGAAAAGGCTGGTGGGAAGGCCAGATGGAGGGGTGCGGCTTCCCACCAGCCTTTTCACTCTATGAGTCTCATGACCTTGCTCTCAAATTAGTTTTGATAATGGAACAGCGAAAGAACTGAACTAGACAGTAAATGATAAAGGTTATTTTCAGAATCTAATCAATAAACAGCTTACTCAAATTTCTGCAGCTTTGTTGTTGCTTCCTTGACTGCCATCTCAAGTCGCTGCTCTTTCTCCATAGCTGATTTCTGGAAAGAAAACAATTTGCATAATAGACAACTCAAATGATCATAAATTGTAGGGGGGATAGGGAAATATGATGTATATATTCAGTTTATCATACATATTTACTGTATTATTACAGGTGCCTTATTTAACTTACTACATCGTTTTATTAAGTTGTATCAAGCTTTGTTGTTTGATTCGGTTTGGTGATATGGCCAAAGGGCTAATTAATTTAATGAAGATTGAAAGTTGTGTTTATGATGTTAAAAACTTACGTATGTGTTCTCGATACTTAAGTAAACATCAAGACGTGATTCACGGAAGGAAAGAAAATTAATTATGCCACTCAAAAAACGAGCTGTCCTCTTTGCTTCTAAAACACAAAATAAAATGTTGTCAGGAGACTGATTTGCTAACTCAGAAGAGTATAGAGGTTGAACTCAAATTGGAAGAATAGTAAGTGTTGTACGATAACTCATAAATCTATAAATAATAATAATAATAATAATAATAATAATAATAATAATTTATTTATACCTCGCTCCATCTCCCCCAGGGGGACTCGGTGCGGCTTATATGAGGCCACGCCCAACAATACAGTTAACACAATATAACACAAAAGCATAACAAAACCAGAAAATAAAATACATAAAATGCAAAACCAATAAAATAAACAAACAGCAAAAGCAAATCAAACATTAAAACACAGAGGATTAGGCTGGGCAGGACCAAATTCACTAAACTATTTAGTCTTTGTATTCCACAATACACATTTGCTTTTCAGAAAAGATATACGGTAACCTGGCCACAATTTTTACATGCATGCCTAGTGGCATACCAAGATATCAAAGGGACCAATCTATGTTACATGAGACCTGACATCCCTTTTCCAAACAGGAATGTAACACAGCCATTCAGATGTAGCAATATAAAATAAGGAAGCTAGTTATTATCCTTTCACATATGAAATTTTGCTTGTCTCTGCCTCTTTTTATTCTCAGAAGTCTAATTTAGCCACCAAATTAAGGCAAAATGCTCTTGCATATCACATTTACTAGATAATTTGGAGTCAATCTGAAATTGCTATAAATCATGCAAAGAAATACAAAAGAAAATCCCAGTTAACTTTCTATTCATTTTGTATTAAATATCTTTTAAAACATTGAAGATATTCAAATTCAAAATAGTGGTCTAAAAATGCATCAATTTCATAGCTACCAATCCTGAAATTTTCCATTGATGTCTGAAAGAAGAATGTTATTTCAAACATTCTTTTCACTTCATATAGAAAAGAATTTTTCAACCTGGGTGTCGGGACCGCTGGGGGGGGGGGGGATTGCAAGGGGGCTTCAGAGGGGTTGCCAGAGACTATCGGAAAACATATACTTGTGATGGTATTAGGAACCCCTTTGGCAGAGAAGGCTGAAGATCTTTCTGCCTGTCCTTCTCTTCCTTTTTGGAAACAGATTCCAAATCCTCCCACCAAAAGTCCTCCTCCAGTGTGATTGGCAGCCCTCTCAGTTTGGCCCAATTCTATCGCTGGTGGGGTTCAGAATGCTCTTTGATTGTAGGGGAACTATAAATCCCAGCAACTACAACTCCCAAATGTCAAGGTCTATTTTCCCCAAACTCCACCAGTATTCACAACTGGGCATATTGAGTATTCGCACCAAGTTTGGTCCAGATCTCTCATTGTTTGAGTCCACAGTGCTCTCTGGATTTTCGTGAACTACAACTCCAAAACTCAAGGTCAATGCCCACCAAACTCTTCCAGTATTTTCTGTTGGTCACAGAAGTTCTATGTGCCAAGTTTGGTTCAATTCAATCATTGCTGGAGATCAGAATGCTCTTTGATTGTAGGTGAACTATAAATCCCAGCAATTACAACGCCCAAATGGCAAAATCAACCCTGCCCCAACCCCATCAGTATTCAAATTTGGGCATATTGTGTATTTGTGCCAGTGAATGAAAATACATCCTGAATATTAGATATTTACATTACGATTCATAACTGTAGCAAAATTACAGTTATGAAGTAGCAATGTAAATAATGTTATGGTTGGGGGTCACCACAACATGAGAAACTGTATTAAGGGGTCGAGGCATTAGGAAGGTTGAGAAACACCGATATAGAAGATAGGGGACTATAAAGTAATCAAACAGCAACAGGAGTCAAAAGCATTACAGAAACCTGTGCCCTAAAATGAATGCCAGTCTTGCATAATTTATAGTTTTTTCATAGGATTTCCATGAAGATAAGATAGGCAGGATAAGAGTTTTCCTTTAAGGTAAAATAGATGTGATGTGTTTATGCAATGTGTAATGTCCTTCCTTGTACTGCGGTATGATTGCTACTCCAGCATAGCTAGGAAGCTTAACTGCAACAGCAAATTGTTAAAACTAAGAGCAAAGCAGGTTTGTTTGCATCAATTGTTGCCTTCAGCAACATTGACAGCAGAAGGAATTCTCAACCATGTAAACTGTGAATTCGTCCTTGGCAACAACTAATATAAGGGAAAATTTAAAACGAGATACAACACATCTGAACACAAAGGTCAAGTTAATGCTTACTTGGATTTAAGACATCAGCAAACTGGAAGTCATGGACACGGCAGAATGGTAAAAATCGTTCCCTGTTGAAGTTGGAGAAAAACATTTCTTATTTTGGAAATACACTTCTTGCACCATTTATTTTCCTGTTACTGCACAAGTGAATGAGTATTTCTGATGTTTCACAAGACACAAGAACAAATCATCCTAACTAATGTGGTTTTGTGCAAGTGTATATGTGTCTTGAAGTCACCTGTAAGCAAGGAATATTCAGAGGTGATTTGACCATCTCCTTTCTCTCAAATGCAGCCTTCATAACATGAAGTCTATCTGACAAGATCTGGTGTCTATATACTACTCAGCAAATGCATTATAGATTGCAGGTTTAATCAGATGAGTGAAATATCTTGAATTAGATCAATCAGTTTTAGCTTTAAACAATTGCAGCAACACCAGAGGCACTCCAAGTTGCCAGCTACTGGTCAAAGGACATTTAATCAACTACCAAGCTTGCAAACTTTGTGTTCTCTTTGTTTTGTTTGTTAAAAATGCAATGCAATTTGTTTGGCCTGCCCCTGACACAATAAATAACTAAGCTTTAAACAATTAGATCATGTTTTTATCTTTCAACATGCAACATGCACATTTCAACATCTAATCTTTTACCCATATTGGACAGACCCAATTTCATTAAAGGAAATGTTAGATGCAATTTGGGGGGGGGGGGGGGGGAGGCAAAACATCATGGGTCCAGGATGGCTAATCAGCAATGTATTAAAAGTGTTTCAAGAAAGAATTGTGCAGACCATTCAAACAAACATTTACTTCAATTCTAAAAGGGAAAAAAACAGAAACAAAAGATGAAATAATAACGTTAATACCAAAAGAAGGTCAAGGTTTGATGAGAGTGGGCATTCACAGACCTAACTCCCTGTTAAATAACAACTATACACTATTTAAGTTCATTTTTGCGGAAAGACTCAGAAAGGTGCTTCAAGAATGGATTTATCAAGACCAAAATGGCTTTCTACCTCAGAGACAGTTGAGAAGTAACATGAAGCAAATCTAGAATATTTGGAGCAACCTTAATAAAAGGCCAGCGATATTAATCTTACTGGATGCCCAAAGTGTTGGATAAACTGAACTGGAAATTGTTCATTATAGAAAAGAAAAATAATGTGACCAATTACAGAGCAAGGACAAAATCAATGGACAATACCCAATTTGCAAATTTCTAGTAAATGCATGAGTTTAACAAACCCATGCAAAAATCCAAAAGGTAATAAGACAAGGCTACTCACTTTCCCTGCTATTGTTGATCCTACTCAGTGGAAATTTTTAGGAGTACAGACAATTGCAGGAAATATATAAAATAGATTTAAAATTATTTTGGTTTTGAACAAAAAAAGAAATGGTTTTGAGGTATAATTACATGGCAATGATGACATTTAATAGAAGAAAAAGTCATTAAAGAAAGCATAATTAAGTGGGCACCTAATTTTGGCTATAATATAAAATTAGAGAAATAGAAAAGGTGTGGCAGAAGGAATTATAATTAAACTTTCAATATTCTTAAAGAGCATTTTTACAAAATGTTTAGATGCATATAATTCCCCTCTATCCAAAATATTAAGGAAGTATAAATAAATGAACAAAAGATAAATGTGAAGTTCATGAAAGGTCAGGATATACTACCATATATAGTGGACATGTACAAAGGTTTTAAAAAGTGGAGACAAGTTCATAGAGTAATCCAAGAAATTCTTTAAAAAATAAATTTCAAGAGAACTCTTATCACAAGGACTACTGGAAAATGAGAGGATACTGCAGTACAGTAAATGTTAATAACAGCAAAAATTATATATGCTCAATGATGGAAAAAGAAAGAAATACAATGAAAGAACACTGAGCAGTGAAGACGTGGAAACTAATAGAAATGGACAACCTAACAACTTTGTTAAAGGTTAAATCACTAAACACATTCTTAGAATAATGGAAATCTTTCTATGAATATATATTTGAGTGAGAGGACTTAGTTTACAGTTTGGAGATCTATTGGGACATTAATTTATTAATGCAAAAACAAGCAGAAATAAATAACTTGCTGGATATAATATGGTAGAATAATGTTGACCTGCAAAAAAAAAAATGAAAAAAGGGATGCAGAAAATCTTCTTTTAAACCTAATGTATATCTTTATATATTAGATTTACATTAGATAGAGGTGAGATGCATATTATGTAAATGCTGTTTCAGTATGTTTATATGTATTTATAGGCATTGCTGTTTTCTGTGTTGTCCAACACTTAGTTGTTTTCTTTATTTGCATCTTTTTTTAAAAATGAGTATAAAAAGAGGAAGGAAACACGAGAATACTCTACTTCCAAATTCAGCTATGTGCATGACAGATTTAAGCAAAAATATATATCTCATATTTCCATTATCACCCAATTGCCCGAGTGGTTTCTAACACATTGAAAACAATTACAAAAAATCACTTAATAAAATAAAATTAATTACATAGCATAAATACAGGTTAGGAACTCAAGCTACAGATAATTTTTGGAACAAACATGTCTTGACTTGGTAGGACAATGCCAAGAGAAAAGATCCCAAATTGAGCTTCTGAAGCAGTGATTCGTAGTCTAATAATATATGCAAGAGATAAAGCATTTCTCACCAAAACAAGAATGCATTGATCTGTGTAAAATAAGCTACATTTTTTCTGTTACATAGAAATTTCCATTACAAACCAAGTAAAAGAACATGAGAAAATTACTGCACATAATAAAAATTCAAGACTCACATATAAATAAACAGATTCGCTATGGGTAGGAAGCCTTCAAAAAGCTGAGGATATGCAGTTTCGAATGTCATTGGAATCTAAGAAAAAAAGTATATAGTGAATGAAGAAGGTGTTTACATGCTTTCTCCAGTCAATTCTTTGGGGATACAAATGAAGATGTTTGTGGCCTTGGAGGGCCACATCCTGCCCATGGCCTTAGTTTGGGGACCCATGGACTAGAACAATTATGCTGCATTATGGAGGGAACATGGACCAGAATTGCAACAGCAATTGAGTTAACAAACTCCCACTGATGTAGTTGGAACTGGCCCTAGGCCTTAGTCCTGAAGATGACACAAGATTCTTCACTGACAGTGACTGTATGATCCATTTTTAGTCTGGATTCAGCAGTTTTGTCTTAGTGTATACTTACCATGCAGAAATCTTCTTGACGGATTCCATACACACTTTGTAAGACTCTCATGAAGATCATCTGCAGCAGTTCAGGCTACAAAAGGAAGAAACACCAACTTACAAAAACAAACCACATTATTGTCACATTTTATCACCAATTATTCTAATATTTTATCATTTAAAATGTCTCTGCTAGTTGAATTCACTAGCAGAGACATTTTACCAATTTTAAAACAATAACATCTTCATAAACTGTGGCTTCAATTAAACATCCTGTAAAACGAAGGAGGGGACAATCTTACTACCCAATAAAGCTATCTGAAAAAAATACTGAAGGGGTACAATACAACACTTTATTACAGTCACTGACCAGTACAAAGCAGGGCACAAGAACCCTGGAAAGGGGAAACACAGCTCCCCAGTGAAAAAGTTATTTTAAAAAATAATAATAGATAAAACAGTTTAAAATCACAGTTTAAAAAAACAGGTTTTTGAAGGGGTAGAGTATTTAGAATGTTCCATTTTCCCGGAACAGCTCAGAAAAACAAGAATGTCTTCAAAAAAATTAATAAGGCTCTAGGGCTACATGGATTTTCAAATAACTATTTGTATAAGTAACTCTTTCAAAATCATTACACAATCCAACAAAAAAGTCTTCATGTCTTGGTTTTTAGGCCTGTTCCTGGGATTATTTGGGGTTCCCGATTCAGAAAATTGTATTACACAGACTGCAAGCTCATTTTTGAGATATGGTTATAATAGTTTTCTATGGGCAAGCAGATGACAATTGGTAGGATACTAGAGACAAAGTTGAAGTACTTTGGCCACATCATGAGGAGACAGCAAAGCCTAGAGAAGACAATTATCCTGGGGAAAGTGGAAGGTAAAAGGAAGAGGGGCCGACCAAGGGCAAGATGGATGGATGGCATCTTTGAAGTGACTGGACTGACCTTGAAGGAGCTGGGGGTGGTGATGGCTGACAGGGAGCTCTGGTGTGGGATGGTCCATGAGGTCACGAAGAGTCGGAGACGACTGAACGAATGAACAGCAACAACAACAACTACTGCCTCGCTTTAACTACCATGACTAAAGGCTAGGGAATGCAGGGACCTGTAGGTTTGGCCTTCTCTGTCTGAGTGATGGTGCTAAAGGCCTTGTAAAACTACAAATCCCACAATTCTATAGCATTGAGCCATGACAGTTAATGTACTGTTAAACTGCATGAATTCTACAATGAAATGCACTCATGGGCATAATCACTACCAAAGATTCTTGTACCAATTTGGGGAGGAGGTGTTGCTTATGTAAGTGAAATATGTGTGGCTCCAGTACTAAATTTCCTATATACATCAAGTGCCAACAATCCAACAATTACAGTATTAACATGTCAAAATACAGAAAAGTTCAGCCATTGAACCAATACATGGTTTTTAATCATTCTATTCTATTTAAGCTTACAAACCAGAGACCCAGGACTTTTGTCACAGATTTTTAAAGGGATGGTTTGGCAGAATGTGGGAGTGCAGAGCAGCATAACCATATTTTAAAGAACAAACAGATTGGATTGCTGTGAATTTTCGGGCTGTGTGGCCATGTTTCAGAAGAATTCTCTCCTGAAGTTTTGCCTGCATCTATGGCAGGCATCCACAGAGGTTTGCTCAGAGGTCTGTCGGAAATGAGGCAAGTGGAGTATGTGTATGTGTGTGTGTAAATATATCTGTGGAATGTTCAGAAAGATTTGCTATCACTCATAACTGCTGTTGTTAAACTCAGTAATTTGTAGTTTATACATTATGTAGGGAAACTCAAATGAGATACACCAACGCGCTGAGCTTCAATTTCACCACTTCATTAAAGTCTTTAACAATCAGCCCTTACCTTAGCATTTGGAAATAAATCAGTTTTGGAAAAGTTTTTAGCCTCAGTTCCAGTTAGCAAGAAGTTGCGTACATGTACAATAATTTCACTTTCATTGTATCTGGGAAAAGTACAGTGATCCATTCTGTAAGGGAACAAAACATTAAGCACAGGGTATTAGACAATGACCTCATACTACCACATTCTCCTCCATTTAGGATTAACTAAGGAAGGGGAAAGAAAGTCCACTTTGGGAATGAATAACCACCATCCAATTGGGTATGGTAGGAATAAACGGATCAGCACCTTAGACCCCATCTACACTGCCACAAAATGCATAATGCTTCATAATGCAGTTTAACTGAATTGAACAGCAATATATTGCCATACAGACTCATGTAATGCAGTTAAACTGCATTACATGTCAGTGTAGATAAGCTGGTTGCTGTGAGTTTTTTGGGCTGTATGGCCATGTTCCAGTAGCATTCTTTCCTGAAGTTTTGCCTGCATCTGTGGCCTCTGACAAAATATTGGAGAATGCTTGCCACAGATGCATGCAAAATATCAGTAGACAATGCTACTGAAGCATGGCCATACAACCCAAAAAACTTACAGCAACCCAGCATTTCCAGCCATGAAAGCCTTTAACAATACAGTGTAGATATTAGTGACATTGACAAAGTAAGCAAACAATATACCCTCCACACTTCTAATATAAAACTGTCTACAACAGTGTAAAGGAGGGATCCTCAAACTAAGGCCCGGGGGACAGATACGGCCCTCCAAGGTCATTTACCTGGCCCTCGCTCAGGGTCAACCTAAGTCTGAAACGACTTGAAAGCACACAACAACAACAATCCTATCTCATCAGACAAAAGAGGCCCACACTTCCCATTGAAATACTAGTAAGTTTATATTTATTTAAATTGTTCATTTCAATTATTGCATTGCTTTTAACTGTTTTTTGCACTACAAATAAGATATGTGCAGTGCGCATTGGAATTCATTCATGTTGTTTTTTCCAAATTATAATCAAGCCCTCCAACAGTATGAGGGACTGTGACCTGGCCCTCTGTTTAAAAGGTTTGAGGACCCCTGGTGTAAAGACTAGAACCAAGGAGAATCTGAGGTCTCTTCCACACAGCTGTATAAAACCCACATTGTTTTATGTATTTATTTATTTATTTATTTGGGGAATTTCTATGCCATCTTTCTCCATATGGGCTCAAGGTGGCTCACAACATCATTAAAATAAGCTTACTTAAAATAAGCAATGTAACATAAACCATTGGAGGGGATTAGATGGCAGTCTAGACTCAACCTTAAGAAATGGGGCTACAAAATGGAATCCACAACATGTGAGTGTGGAGAAGAGTAAACCACTGACCACCTGCTGCCATGCAACCTGAGCCCTGCCACATGCACAATGGAGGACTTTCTTATAGTAACACCAGAGGCACTCCAAGTGGCCAGATACTGGTCAAAGGACATTTAATCAACTACAAAACTTGCAAACGGTGTGTTTTGTTTGTTTTAAAAAAATGAAATTTATTTTTTATTTTATTTATCGTGTCATC
The DNA here is from genome assembly GCF_025583915.1 of Anolis sagrei ordinatus. NCBI lineage: Eukaryota > Metazoa > Chordata > Lepidosauria > Squamata > Anolidae > Anolis > Anolis sagrei. The sequence goes on from NW_026847438.1 coordinate 119,826,608, forward strand.
AACAACCATACCACTGTATTACATTTCTAACAGAACAAAACAAACACACAGATTTAAAAAAAACCCACAGATTTTGCAAACTTGGTAGCTGATTAAATGTCCTTTGACCGGTATCTGGCCACTTGGAGTGCCTCTGGTGTTGCCACAAGAAGGTCCTCCATTGTGCATGTGGCAGGGCTCAGGGTGCATTGCAGCAGGTGGTCAGTGGTTTGCTCTTCTCCGCACTCGCATGTCGTGGATTCCACTTTGTAGCCCCATTTCTTAAGGTTGGCTCTGCATCTCGTGGTGCCAGAGCGCAGTCTGTTCAGCGCCTTCCAAGTCGCCCAGTCTTCTGTGTGCCCAGGGGAGAGTCTCTCATCTGGTATCACCCATGGATTGAGGTGCTGGGTTTGGGCCTGCCACTTTTGGACTCTCGCTTGCTGAGGTGTTCCTCAGAAGCAACCAGAAAAAATGAAATACAACTGTTTGGTTTGCTCCTGACATGATAAATAAATACTTAGGGAATCACCTAAGTAAGAAAGTAAGTAAAGCAATAGTCCAGTTCAAAGCAGATAATGTGGGATGCTATTCAGCTGTGTGGAAGGAGCCCCTAGTCCAGTGGTTCTCAACCTGTGGGATGTTTTGGCCTTCAACTCTCAGAAATCCTAACAGCTGGTAAACTGGCTGGGATTTTGGGAGTTGTAGGCCAAAACACCTGGAGACTCACAGGTTGGGAACCACTGTCCTAGTCAGTTTTAATTTTCACAGAATACCGATGTGATTTCAGCCTCGCGTTGAAAAAAAGGAAGTGTACATGTTAAGCAAGCCAAGAAAGCAAATGACAAAGCACACCTGTCCCTCCAGCCAGGCTCCTTCCCTCTCACTGGCTTCTTCCTCAGAAGAGACTCTTCCTCACTGCTTCGCGCAGCAACCAAACCTTCCAAAGCAGAGCAGTTGAAATTGGCGGGAGCACCTCCTCTTCCGGCAACAAGCGCTGACGTCACGCCAGGCCCGCCTGCCCGCTGGCCGAGCAGCTTCGGACTGAGCTCGGGTGTTTCCGCCTCTTGGGTCGCTCGCTCGCTTCCGGGTGTGAGGGGCGCCTCTCGAGAAGGTGCGCCCGCCGGAAAGATGTCCTCTGGAGATGAAGCCTCTAGGCCAACAGGAAGTGGGTAGCAAACCCGTAGCCTCAGGTTTCCAATGCGTATTTTCAAGAGGAAAAGTGCAGGCAGTCTCCAAGTTACGAACAAGATCGGTTCTAGAGGTTTGGTATTCTCTTGAATGTGTAAGTCGGTACAGGTACTTCTTACAGAGTACCTCCAGCCATAGTTACATAGCATATATATATATATGCACACACAGATATACACACACACACACACACACACACATATATATAGTATCCAATAAACTGGTACTTTTCTAAGTGTAACTCCAGCCAAATGTATTCTATTCTATCCAAACCCCAGCCAAATATATCATAAGCTATATATATATATATATATATATACACACACACACACACACATACTCATACACACATCTTCTCTCTATATATAAAAATGCTCTGTGCATAATGAGTACCTTAAAAACAAAAGAACTAATTAACAAAATCACCAAATCTGACAACAAAACGTCATACAACACAAGGAGTGACCATCACTCAAAAAATTATGATTTTGTCATTTGGGATTTGTAGTTGCTGGGATTTATAGTTCACCTACAATCAAAGAACATTCTGAACTCCAGCAGTGATGGAATTGAACCAAACTTGGCACACAGAACTCCCATGTTGTTGTTCATTCGTTCAGTCGTCTCCGACTCTTCGTGACCTCATGGACCAGTCCACGCCAGAGCTCCCTGTCGGCCGTCACAACCCCCAGCTCCTTCAAGGTCAGTCCAGTCACCTCAAGCATGCCATCCATCCATCTTGCCCTTGGTCAGCCCCTCTTCCTTTTGCCTTCCACTTTCCCCAGCATAATTGTCTTCTCTAGGCTTTGCTGTCTTCTCATGATGTGACCAAAGTACTTCAACTTTGTCTCTAGTATCCTTCCCTCCAGTGAGCAGTCGGGCTTTATTTCCTGGAGGATGGACTGGCTGGATCTTCTCACAGTCCAAGGCACTCTCATCACTTGCAGAACACATACAGAACTCCCATGACCAACAGAAAATACTAGCAGGGTTTGGTGGGCATTGAGCTTGTGTATGGGAGTTGTAGTTCACCTACATCCAGACAGCACTGTGGACTCAATCAATGATGGATCTGGACCAAACTTGGCACAAATATTCCATATGCCCAAATATGAACACAGGTGGAGTTTGGGGAAAATAGACCTTGACATTTGGGATTTGTAGTTATTGGGATTTATAGTTCACCTACAATCAAAGAGCATTCTGAACTCCACCAATGATGGAATTGAATCAAACATGGCATACAGGACTTCCATGACCAACAGAACACACTGGAAGGGTTTGGTGGGCATTGATCTTGAGTTTGAGAGTTGTTCACCTGCATCCAGAGAGCACTGTGGACTCAAACAATGATGGATCTGGACCAAACTTGACACGACTATTCCATATGCCCAAATATGAACACAGATGGAGTTTGGAGGAAATAGACCTTGACATTTGGGATTTGTACTTACTGGGATTCACAGTTCATCTACAATCAAAGAGCATTCTGAACCCCACAAACGACAGAATCAGGATAAACTTCCCACACAGAGACCCCCATAACCAACAGAAAAAACTTAAGGCCTTCTGATCCCAGGCATCAGGGCAAGAAAACGTAATCAGAGTCCTCCTGACAAAGAGCCATCCAGCCATAGATAGATAGATAGAGGGAGTTGTAGTTGCTGGGATTTATAGTTCACCTACAATCAAATAGCATGATAGGATTGAACCAACTGGGGCATACAGGACTCCCATGACCAACAGAAAACACTAGAAGGGTTTGGTGAGCACTGACCTTGAGTTTGGGAGTTGTAGTTCACTTACATCCAGAGAGCACTGTGGACTCAAACAATGATGGATCTGGACCAAACCTGCCCCAAGAACTCAATACGCCCAAATATGAACACAGATGGGGTTTGGGGAAAATAGACCTTGACATTTGGGATTTGTAGTTATTAGGATTTATAGTTCACCTACAATCAAAGAGCATTCTGAATCCCACCAATGACAGAAGTGAGGCAAATTTCCCACACAGAACCTCAATGACCAACAGAAAATACTTAAGGCCATCCAGTCCAACTCTCTTCACCAGGGCAAGAAAATGTAATCAGAGCCCTCCTGACAAAAAGCCATCCAGCCATAGATAGATAGATATAGATAGATATGATTCACACACACACACACACATAGTATCATAGATTTGAAAGAGACCCCTAAAGAAGGACTATGATGTGTTGCATATTCCAGGGTGGGCAAACCAGACACTCTCCACATTAACACTGACAAAGAAACAGCAAGAAATACTGTTTACCCTCAAGCATAAAGAAATTACATACGTATATTACAAACCAACACTTTTTCATTACTTTATTTTCCAGATCACCAGACTGGGCCACAGCAACGCGTGGCAGGGGACAGCTAGTATGTGTATGTGTGTGTGTGTATATATATATATATATATATATATATATATATATATATATGTGTGTGTGTGTGTGTGTGTGTGTGTGTGTGTGTGTATATATATACACATACATACATACACAGACACACATATATATATAGATGTGTGTGTATGGTACTTTTAAAGTGTAACTCCAGCCAAATATATCATATGCTATCCAAAGCTTCCATAATATATGTATATGTATGTATGTGTGTGTGTATATATATATATTGGTACTTTTCTAACCTTGAGTTTTGGAGTTGTAGTTCACCTACATCCAGAGAGCACTATGGATTAAAACAATGAAGGATCTAGTCCAAATTTGGCATGAATACTCCATATACCCAAATATAAACACAGATGGAGTTGTAGTTACTGGAATTTATAGTTAACCTACAATCAAAGAGCATTCTGAACCCCACCAATTGGAATTGGGCCAAACCTCCCACACAGAACCCCATGACTAACAGAAAATACTGTGTTTTTGGGTGGTCTTTGGCAATGTTTCTGACACCCCCTCACGACCGCCCCCCCCCAGGGGTCCCAACCCCCAGATTAAGAAATGCTGCCTTAAGGCCATCCAATCCAACTCACTTCACCGGGGCACGAAAACATAATCAAAGCCCTCCTGACAAAGAGCCATCCAGCCATACATATAGATATATATGATTCATAAGCACACATATATATGTATATGACAGGTATAGCATCATAGATTTGAAAGGGACCCCTAAAGAAGGACAATGATAAGTTGCATGTTCCAGAGTACGCAAACCACACAATCCCTCCATCAACACTGACAAGGAAACAACAAGAAATACTGTTTCCCACAAGCAGAAAGAAATTACATATATTAGAAACCAACACTTTCTCATTACTTTTATTTTCCAGATCACCAGACTGAGCCACAGCAATGCGTGGCAGGGGACAGCTTGTGTGTGTGTGTGTGTGTGTGTATAAAATCCAAACATCAGCCAGATATGCTATCACAGCAAGAGCACTCTGAACTCCACCGATGATGGACCTGGATCTAACTTGGCATACAGACCATCCGAACCTACTGGAGGGGGGGGGGGGGTTTGAGGGGACTGCTCCACCGTGGTGGGAATTGTAGTTCATCCTGCAACCAGAGAGCACACTGAACCCTACCGATGACACTTCTAGAGTAAACTTGCGCCATTACATATGTTTGCTTTACATATGTTTAATCATAGCTCTGGTCCTAGTTAATAGCCCAAAATATTATTATAGCCCAGAAGCCCAAAGTAACTATCTGACATGGGTTAATGGTTAGGCAAAGAATTTAGTTATCTTTGCATCCCACCAGTTAAGGGGAAAGAGCACGTGTGTATCCCTTAACTGCGTTCCTTTGTGACCTGGGGGTGGGGGTTGCATGGACTTTTCGTATTTCAAATCTCTGATCTTAATATTAATGCTTTAAAAAAAAAACCTCTGTGACTATAATAATTCAATTCATTCATTCTTCGTGACAGAAGATAAAATCCTGTACTGTGCAACCTACAAGGTTATGAACTGGATAGGAATTGCTGCTGAAATGTGACAGCCACTGCAAAGTTTTTTTTGTACTGTAGGTGCTGCCAAAATTTACAACACTGATTTTGTGTCATACACATGGATTAAAAAAGACCCTTCTGATGCCATAGGACCCTATGAGACCATGAAATAAAACATTTCACAGGACCGAGAAGCATACAGAAAAGTGTTCTGCTTACATGACAGCTGTTGCGGGAGGTCTGCAAAAAGTAATGAAAGGGCTGCATGTGCTGTCGCGCGCTGGGCCTAGGACAATGTCTGTTTACAAGACGTGCTTTCTGTATGCCCAACAGTACGCCGGGGTGCCTCAGCTAAAGGGTCCCATAGGTTTCCCAACACAAAGTTCTGTAGAGGCTCAAAATAGGTTCAACAAAGTTCTTTATTAAGGCTTAAATCTTTGAACAAATGAATTAAATGCTTTATAATCTTGGAAAAACTAGTAGCTTTCTCAATCTGCCAACAAGGGACAGGCAACTGCTTGATAAACTGTTCCTATCTTCTTTAGGGAAACCTTCCAACCCCTCCTTGGGCAATCTTTCTTTACCCTGCTGGCGTGAGGCCCCAACTCCCGGCTCTAAGCTGCATTATGGATAGCCTGAATGGTCCCTTACCAGGCAATGGTTGCTGTAGATCTGTCAAGCTGGTGTCCTGTAGATTTGCCCCACGAATGTCGTGGAACCATTCCTCTATTTTCTAGCAAAGCTGGCTATATTCCCCAAGCAAAGCTGTGAAACTGTAACTTTACTCCCCAGCAAAGCTGTAGAGGTTTTCCCTTTCCCCCAGCAAAAGCTGTAAGAATTGAAGCTTTTACAGGTGGGACAGAGAAAGCCCACACGTCCTGCTGTAAGGCTCCAAACTGTGAGACTGAACTAAAAGCCCCCTTTTCCCTCCAAAACTGGGGAAAGGGGTAGATCTAAAGGCTCTAACAATGATTGATAGGTTGTTGGTCCTATGACTGCAACCTGGGGAAAGCTATCCAATTGCAAAATGCATGGCCCAAATGGATTCATGCAAACTAACAGTACAAGAAAAAGAAATTCAAATCTCCTGGCTCAGCCGTGCCAGCACACTGCATGTTATTATTGATGTCATAAGATAATAACAGTAAATATTTAAAACAGTAAATAGAACATTAAGTTAAAACACATTGTCATCAATTCATATAGCCAATTCCAGTCCCATTCAGCATCCCAAGTGCTGTCATGCAAAGTGCTGACCAAAGGCCTGGTCCCAGAACCACAATTTAGCCTTCTTTCTGAAAGAAAAGAAGGTTAAATCTCTCAGGGGAGTGAGTTCCACAGGCATGGGGCCACCGCCAAGATGGCCCAGTCCCTCATCCCCGCCAAACTTGCGAGACTGGCGGGACCGAGAGCAGGGCCCCTCCGAATGATCTTAAACTGCGAGGCGGGACGTAGAGGGAGATACATTCGGACAGGTAAGCTGGGCCATCCATCCCCATCACAAAGACTCCCCAAGAGCCAATAGTAGGCATGAAGTTTTGTGCAATTGAAAGTCCCCTTAAACACATATAATCTTGGTTCAAAGACTGTGCGAAATTAAAACAACAGAAGCTGAATTCGAGTGATTTCCTGGAAGAAAGGACTTTTAAGGGCAGATAATAGTTGTCAGATAACATACTGAGGTACACATGACAAATACTGGAATGTGGATTTAGCCAGGGAGAGTCCAGAATTTGTAGACGTACACTGCAGCACCAGCTGCAACAGAATTTCTTGCAGAACCAATGACGATGCACACGAGTTTCTTGCAGAGCAGACTCCCTGGTGCAGGACACTTTCAGATTATTTGATGTTCATGTTCCATAATAGTTTCTGGGAATTGGCTAAGTATATCCATCTCTGGCACCTTCAGAAGATACTTGTTTTTATAGAAATCTCCCATTTCTGCAGCTGTCATGCCTACTTTCCACTCAGGAAAATCTGGAACTGTTTTTAACCACCAATCTTTCATTGGGCAACTTCCAGTGAACCACCACTCCTAGAAGAAAAGGACAACGGCTCTGAATAGATTTGATGGAAACAATTTAGGAGGGTGTTGTAATACAGAAAAAGAACCAAGGGCTATATATATATATAAATTGCAGCCCAACAACTTCTGAGAATCCCTGGATTTCCATGCCTTGTCTACACACTAGAATAATAAAAAGAGTCACTTTGAAGTATAGGCAGTTCTCAAGTTATGAACGATATAGGTTCTGTAGGCTTAATCTTAAGGTGAATTCGTTTATAACAGGTACATGTTTAAGTGTATATATTTATTATTTATTTAAAGCATTTATATTCTTCCCTTTTCACCCCAAAGGGGACTCAGGGCAGAGCACAACATATAAATGGCAAACATTCAATGCCAAAACATACTAGACCATACACATATAATAACATTAAATCACTTAACATTAAAATCCTCTAGTTAAAACTGTCTAAACAACCCTATGGAATTTGGTTGGCATACTAAGAGTTCCTATCACCACCTCATTACACAGTCCCAAAGGCTCGGTTCCACAGCCACGTTTTTTATCATCCTTCTAAAGGACAAGAGGGAGGGGGCTGACCTGATCGCATTAGGAAGGGAGTTCCATAGCCAAGGGGCAATCACTGAGAAGGCCCTGTCTCTCATTCTCGTCAAATGCACCTGTGATGGTGGCGGGACCGAGAGCAGGGCCTCCTCGGGTGGTTCATGGGGGGGATGCGTTTGGACAGGTAGCTCCAGACAATTTCATGTCATTTTCTGTCACTATGATAATTGGATTTTGAAAAATTTGGTTTGTTGTGGAAACAAAACTTCATTAGAGACCCCTTTCCCCCATGATCACTCTTCTAGAAGTGAATTTCCCTTCCTAGAGATAGATTTGTCTCACTTCCTGTTGTCTCACCCCTGAATAATTTGTAAGTCAAATGTTTGTAACTCGGGGACTGCCTGTACTTGAGAAGAGCAGTATATAAATGAAGCAAATAAATAAATAAATAAATCCCATTCTCCCTGGTGAAAAGTATCACACTAGTGGGAAACAGCATCTACACAAATGCAATTATCCTGCTGTTTAAATTATGTTCTGCACTCTGGACATTTAGGGACAGGGCTGCTTTAAAAACAACTACCCCAAATCAATCAATCAATCAATCAATCAATCAATCTTTACTTCTATCTGTCAATATGCTATGTTCAGCTTGCTTACAGGAATATAATTAGCATTTGAGTCCAGGCCTTTCTGAAAACCCAGTACTATTTAAGTGCAAATATACTTCATGTCGCTCTGGAGGGTTTCTTATATGTAGTACAGTCGTCACTCCATATTTGCAGAGTTAGGGATGCAGAACCGCAGCAAAAGTGGAAAAACTGAATATCTTAACCACCACCACATTTAACAAGAGTAAATGACAGTATAAAGCACTGATTTTTTTAATGAAAATTCTTTACTGGCTTCCGATCTGCTACCGAGCACAATTCAAAGTGCTGGTTTTAATATTTAAAGCACTAAACAGTTCTGGCCCAGAATACCTGTCAGAACATATCTCCTGTTACAAACCATCATGAAGTTTAACATCATCTGGAGAGGCCCTGCTCTCGATCCCACCGTTGTCGCAAATGCGATTGGTGGGGACGAGGGACAGAGCCTTCTCAGCAGTGTCCCGTCTGTGGAATTCCCTCCCAAGGGACATCAGTTTGGCCACCTCCCTCCTATCCTTTAGAAGGAAAATCAAGACTTGGTTGTGGGACCAAGTGATTGACGATTGAATAGCGGCAAGTGAGAAGAAAATATAAGCAATCTGAAATGACAATGAGTTGACCTGGACTTTGATTTTATTGGCGTATTTTAACAACTATTTATTTAATGTCTGTCTTAATTAATTTGTTGAATGTTTTTATGTTTATGTTGTGAGGCTGCCCTGAGTCCCACCTTGAGGTGAGAAGGGCGGGGTACAAGTATACAAAATAATAATAAAATTAATAATAATAATAATAATAATAATAATAATAATAATAATGAATTCACTTTGAACTGAGTGTGCCCATATGTGCTCCAGGTGGCTGGAAAGAAATTAAAGTCACATCTGTATGTCTAAAGATGGGAGGAGTTTCCTGGGCTGCTTTTTAACAATGTGCTTCCTCATCTCCCATCCCCAGCCACCCGGTCTTCCATCTCTGAGACAATTGCCCTCCATAGATTTCCAAGGAGTCATAGCTTCTGAGTAGGAAGCTTGGAAATCCAACATCAGAAAGCAACCCAGGGATTCCACCCACCCTTTCGGCATAGACAGTTGACTGTTAAGTCCTTTCCGGCACCTTGGACTTACACCCAATGTGCAGGCTACTCTATCAAAACTGGAGGCAACCAGATTGCTGGATTGCTTTTTGAAGCTCCACTTTTAAGCTTCCCACCAAGAGTGATGGCTTCCTGGAATCCTATCAAGAGCAGTCATGTCAGATCAGGGAAGGGAGGAAGGAACTACATTGTCAGAAGCAGGCGAGGAAACTCTCCAGCTTCAGGCATTTAGAGATGGCTATTAACTGTCTCCACCAGCCTGGTCTTGCATCATGTCTTTCTCTCTAGTCAGGCAAACTTATCTCTCTAGATTGCTTTCTGAAGCTCCATTTACAACAGTGGTTCCCAATCTTTTTTTGACCAGGGACCACTCTCCAACATTAGTAGCAAAAGRGTTATGAATCAGTTTTTGGTCAACTTTAGATTCAATTTGGTTATTTGGGGTGCTGATTCAGAAAACTGCATTGGATAGACCACATCAGCTCTAGTTTCTGATACAGAACATATGCCATCCAGTATTCACCATTTGCTTGCCCACAGAAAYCCATATTTAATAATTTAGAGCTGCGGACTTATTTTARGTTTCGCGGCCCACCAGTGGACCAAGGCCCACAGGCTGGGAACCATTGATTTACTAGCTCCCCACCCAGGAGTTTTGGCTCACCAGAAACCAAACAAGCGCAATCACTTCGGATTGGAGGTGAGGGAGGCTAGGAACCACATTATTAGAAAGGAACCCTAGAATCMCCTCCCAGCTTCAAGCGTGTTCACTTTTGGGTTCTTGTAGGTTTTTTCGGGCTATATGGCCATGTTCTAGACTAGAGGCTTCTCTCCTGAAGTTTCACCTGCATCTATGGCAAGCATCCTCAGAGGTAGTGAGGCAAGTATGGCAAGCATCCTCAGAGGTAGTGAGGACCTCACTACCTCMGAGGATGCTTGCCACAGATGCAGGCAAAACGTCAGGAGAGAATGCCTCTAAAACATGGCCATATAGCCCAAAAAAATCTACAAGAACCCAGTAATTCTGGCCATGAAAGCCTTTGACAATACGGTGTTCACTTTTCCCAGCAGCTGGCACTATATCTTGCTTTTCTCGTCAGCTGGTGTCTGAGGCTAAAGGGGAGCAGATTGCTAGATTGCTTTGTGACTATCAGTTCCCTCAACATCATCCTGCTTCCATCCGGGCTTGCCAACACTTGCCTTCCCAGTCTCGCAGTTTTTTTCAGTCTTGTGAGACTGGGAATGCTAGGTGAAACTTACAGATCCCTGAGAAAGGTGGTGGAGAGCAGCCCTGGAAACACTAGCAAGTAATCCACAAAAAAATCAAAACCACAAAAGTCAAAGGTGCAAATGTGGGAGGCCCACTGTAGTTCCCGATAGGTGAAAAATTTCCCAGGTCTTTTACCTTGCTAATCTCCAGCCATGATCGTTCCAAATAGTTCCCATACAGCTCACTGCTCTGGAATGCCTTTTCCAGAAAGTTTTGGCTATTTTCATCATGATCAAGCATCAGTTGGACATAGGCCTTCAGGTGGTAAACTCTGGCATAGACGATTGGGCTTGTGGAACACTGAGTCATCAATAGATCACAATTCTAAGGAAAGCAATGGAGAATTTTGTCAAACAAAGTCAGAGAAACAACTAGAGAGAAGCAGAAAGACTAAGTGAGGCATATCTTTCCAGATATTGTTGAACTGCAGCAGCTATCACTGCTATAGGCAGTCTTGATTCATCATGCAGGCAACACCAAGCTTCTAGTATCTCGTGTAAGGTAAAGTCACCTCTGCATGCCTGAAGATCGGAGGAGTTTCTTGGGCTGCTTTCTGACAATGAGAGCAGAATGCCTATTATAGTTAACCGGTTGTTTGAAAAAGTGTTCCAACAGAGAAGAAAACTATTGATTCATGCAATTTTACATTCGTTGTGCTGTTTTTTAAAATATTTAAAGGAAGAATGCAGACCTCCCTCAGTTAAAAATACATCCCTCCATTTTTGCAGGGGGTAGGAGCACAACATCCTCCATTAATGTAGAAAAATCACATATTTAAAAAGCTATTGTCGAAGGCTTTCATGATCGGAATCACTGGGGTGTTGGGTGGTTTCCGGGCTGTATAGCCGTGTTCTAGCAGCATTTACCCCTGACATTTTGCCTGCATCTGTGGCTGGCAACTTCAGAGGATGCCATGGATCTGGACCAAACCTGGTACACATATATTTCATGATCTAACTTAAAAGAAACAAAATAGATCCAGTGAGACTTGAAAGCTACAGAATGACAGGCGAATGCTCTACCACTACACGACTTTACCTTATGACAAGGCCACACAATCCAGAGTAATTAGTGGAATGGCATTCAGAGTTAAGTAACTCAATACTCATGATTCATTCAATGAAAGCATCGAACAAAGATCTAATAATTTCTTATAGAGAACACATACTCAATCTTGAGGCAAAATCAGTGCATTGTAAAAGATGCATTTTTTGTAACATGATTTTTGTTGGGTTGTTGTAGGTTTTTTCGGGCTATATGGCCATGGTCTAGAGGCATTCTCTTCTGACGTTTCGCCTGCATCTATGGCAAGTATCCTCAGAGGTAGTGAGCTCTGTTGGAAGTAGGGAAAAGGGTTTATATATCTGTGGAATGACCAGGGTGAGACAAAGGACTCTTGTCTGCTGGAGCTAGGTGTGAATGTTTCAACTGACCACCTTGATTAGCATATAATGACCTGATAGTGCCTGGAGCAAACTTTTGTTGAGAGGTGATTAGAGGTCCTTGTTTGTTTTCTCTCTGTTGTGTGCTGTTGTAATTTTAGAGTTTGTTAATACTGGTAGCCAGATTTTGTTCATTTTCATGGTTTCCTCCTTTCTGTTGAAATTGTCCACATGCTTGTGGATTTCAATGGCTTCTCTGTGTAGTCTGACATGGTGGTTGTTAGAGTGGTCCAGCATTTCTGTGTTCTCAAATAATACGCTGTGTCCAGGTTGGTTCATCAGGTGCTCTGCTATGGCTGACTTCTCTGGCTGAAGTAGTCTGCAGTGCCTTTCATGTTCCTTGATTCGTGTTTGGGCAATGCTGCGTTTGGTGGTCCCTATGTAGACTTGTCCACAGCTGCATGGTATACGGTAGACTCCTGCAGAAGTGAGAGGATCCCTCTTGTCCTTTGCTGAACGTAGCATTTGTTGGATTTTCTTGGTGGGTCTGTAGATAGTTTGTATGCTGTGTTTCCTCATCAGCTTCCCTATGCGGTCAGTGGTTCCCTTGATGTATGGCAAGAACACTTTTCCTCTGGGTGGATCTTCGTCTTTATTCGTGGCTTGTTCTTGGTCTTGCAGCTCTTCTGATGTCTGAGGTGGAGTATCCATTGGCCTGTAGAGCCCAGTTGAGGTGGTTCAGTTCATCTTGGAGGAGGTGGGGTTCGCAGATTCTTTTTGCACGGTCTGCCAAGGCTTTAATGGTGCTTCTTTTTTGGCTTGGGTGATGGTTGGAGTTTTTATGTAGATATCTATCTGTGTGTGTGGGTTTTCTGTAGACGGTGTGACCCAATTGTTGATCTGGTTTGCGGATGACTAGGACATCTAGAAAAGGCAGTCTTCCTTCATTTTCTTTTTCCATGGTGGACTGGATGTTTGGGTGGAGGCTGTTAAGATGGTGTTGAGTTCTTCTTCTCCATGGCTCCAAATGGCACTGTCAGGCCATTATATGCTAATCAAGGTGGTCAGTTGAAACATTCACACCTAGCTCCAGCAGACAAGAGTCCTTTGTCTCACCCTGGTCATTCCACAGATATATAAACCCTTTTTCCTAGTTCCAACAGACCTCACTACCTCTGAGGATGCTTGCCATAGATGTAGGCGAAACGTCAGGAGAGAATGCCTCTAGACCATGGCCTTATAGCCCGAAAAAACCTACAACAACCCAGTGATTGTGGCCATGAAAGCCTTCGACAATACAATGATTTTTGTTCCTGGGTTATAAATATCATTTCCTAATTGATTATATTGTAACGACATGGAAAAAGTTTATTTAACTTACTTTTTGTGGGACATCCTGCAGCACATTTTGCTATCGTTTTTCAATGAATATCTCATAAAGTCTCAACCAATTCAACATAGTTTTGTGACAGCCACAAAAACTAAGTTTCTGGAGTACAACAACAACTTTCAAAGTAAGTACTGCATAATTAAACAGGAAATAACACTTTCAAACCAGGAACAGAAAATGTTTCAAATTTTGTTACATAGTGTTACCATGCCAGCAAATATATTTCTCAAGTCTAATGCACCATCAAATCTAATGCACACCTCATTTTTCAAAACCCTAAAACAAAACAAAAAAAGCATTTGCCAGTGAATACAATAGACAGCAACAAAAATGCACTTTTTATAATCTGACAAAAAAAAGGTACGCATTATTGTTGCTGCCTGCTTAGAACTCCTTCTTTAAAAACAAAAGTGTTAGAACACCAACGTTTCCAGCCATGGAAAAGAAAACTTTGGGGTGCATCTACACTATGGAATTAATCCACTTTGACTGCCCTGGCTCAATGCTATGGAGTATGGAGTCATGTAGTTTCACAAGGCATTGAGCCTTCTCTATCAAAGAATGTTGATACCTCACTAAACTACAGATCCGAGGATTTCATAGAATTGAGCCATGGCCATTAAATTAGAGGTGATGTCCCTCAAAGGGGAGTTGTAAGTGCTCCTGAAGCAGTTTCTCCTTTTGCTTTGGCTCAGCACTCAGATTACCATATTATGCAAATCTTTTCTGTAGAGTAATGTTTGTAAACTGAATGAAAGTCATCAACACAGTGAGGGTATTTTAGAGGGTACTAGTGAGGTCGCACTACAGCATGAACAGTGTTTTTCAAGTTTGCAATAAAATCTAATGCATCATCAAATGTACTCAAATATAACATTCACCCTAATTTTTGTAACATAATTTGGCCCAAAATGGTGTGCATTACATTTGAGTAAATGCAATAATGTGGTTTTGTGTGAACAACCTAAATTTTATGTGAACCACCTAAATATATGGAGCCTGGTCTCAAAACCTCTCACCTTTATCACTTTGTTGCGGAGATCACGGGCCTTATCAGGCTTTTCCTCAATATACTTTCTAAGTAGTAGAACCTCACACTCCACAAACTTGCAGAAACCGTGATTAGCATAGAGGGAAGCACTTGTTCTTCTCATTAGCCTTCTTGCCTGTTCAAATGGCTGTATGAAGTTACTCCATTCTTGAATCCTAGCAAACCTATTGTTGGCAAAAAAATTTTTTTTTAAAGTTTAGACTATAGGCTGATCTGTTTTAGAGCTTGTATGCGAATTGTATGCAAAGATACAGAATGGGGGACAATGCCTGGCTCGAGAGCAGTACATGTGAAAAAGATCATGGAGTCCTCGTGGACAACAAGTTAAACATGAGCCAACAATGTGATGTGGCGGCAAAAAAAGCCAATGGGATTTTGGCCTGCATCAATAGGAGCATAGTGTCTAGATCTAGGGAAGTCATGCTACCCCTCTATTCTGCTTTGGTTAGACCACACCTGGAATATTTTGTTCAGTTCTGGGCACCACAATTCAATGCCTGGCTCGAGAGCAGTACGTGTGAATGTGTCCAGAGGAGGGCGACTAAAATGATAAAGGGTCTGGAGAACAAGCCCTATGAGGAGCGGCTTAAGGAGCTGGGCATGTTTAGCCTGAAGAAGAGAAGGCTGAGAGGAGATATGATAACCATGTATAAATATGTGAGAAGAAGCCACAGGGAGGAGGGAGCAAGCTTGTTTTCTGCTTCCCTGGAGACTAGGACATGAAACAATGGCTTCAAACTACAAGAAAAGAGATTCCATCTGAACATGAGGAAGAACTTCCTGACTGTGAGAGCCGTTCAGCAGTGGAACTCTCTGCCCCGGAGTGTGGTGGAGGCGCCTTCTTTGGAAGCTTTTAAACAGAGGCTGGATGGCCATCTGTCAGGGGTGATTTGAATGCAATATTCCTGCTTTTTGGCAGCGGGTTGGACTGGATGGCCCATGAGGTCTCTTCCAACTCTTTGATTCTATGATTCTATGTATGTTGCGATGAACATCAGATCAATTGCTCCTGGTCACAAATTACATTCCACATCATAACTTTATTTATTTATTTATTTATTTATTTATTTGGAGTTCTTTTACCCCGCCCTTCTCACCCCAAAGGGGACTCAGAGCGGCCTTACAAAAGCAAAGGCAGCATTCGATGCCTGCATCATAAAACAATCATACATAAACTTAACATCATATCATAATATAATTTACAAAAGTGCATACATTAATTACCATAAAATCAATAAAATCAATAAAAACAAATACAAACCCAATTTCTCCTTTTACATGGTCAG